>WNWK01009685.1:0-53161 GCA_009830355.1 Cherax destructor | reverse complement strand
TATGTAGCTACTTATTACCAAACCTTCTTTTCTACACATAGCTTCAATTAATGGCTCCCCATTTACATTTACCCCTGGCACCCCAAATTTACCTACTACTCCATCCACAACATTTTTACCCACTTTAGCATTAAGATCCCCAACCACAATTACTCTCTCACTTGGTTCAAAACTCCCCACACACTCACTCAACATTTCCCAAAATCTCTCTCTCTTCTACACTTCTCTCTTCTCCAGGTGCATAAACACTTACTATAACCCACTTTTCACATCCAACCTTTATTTTACTCCACATAATCCTTGAATTTATACATTTATATTCCTTCTTTACCTGCCATAACTGATTATTCAACATTATTGCCACTCCTTCTTTAGCTCTAACTCTATTTGAAACCCTGATCTAATCCCATTTATTTCTCCCCACTGAAACTCTCCTACCCCTTCAGCTTTGTCTCACTTAAAGCCAGGACATCCAGCTTCTTTTCATTCATAACATCTACAATCATCTCTTTCTTATCATTCGCACAACATCCACGCACATTCAAACATCCCACTTTGACAATTTTCTTCTTCTTCTTTTAGTAAGCTATACAGGAAAAGGGGTTACTAGCCCATTGTTCCCGCATTTTAGTTGACTTTTACAACACGCATGGCTTACGGAGGAAAGATTCTTATTCCACTTCCCCATGGATATGAAAGGGAAAAGCAATAAGAACAAGAACTATTAAGATAAAATCAAAGAAAACTCAGATGAGTGTGTATACAATAAACGTGTACATGTTTGCGTAGTGTGACCTAAGTGTAAGTAGAAGTAGCAAGACGTACCTGAAATCTTGCATGTTTATGAGACAGAAAAAAGACACCAGCAATCCTACCATCATGTAAAACAGTTTCAGGTTTCTGTTTCACAGTCACCTGGCAGGATGGTAGTACCTCCTGAGTGGTTGCTGTCTACCAACCTACTACCTACATTAAAGGAATTTCAGCGACCATCTAATAACTTGACTGGCAGGTCTTCTAACCTAACTAACCTAATTATTTATCTCTGATTTGTTGATTAGTTGTGAATTGTTTCAGCCATGTTATTGTGGCTTTTATTCTTCATAATGTAAATTATTCTTTTAAATACATGTTTATATTAAAATTTGTACACATATGTAATGTAGCAGTATACTATTACTGTATTTAAATAATGAAATGTGGAACAATTTACAGTAAAACTGCTAGCGGTTGGCTGGAACAAGTCAAATCTCGAGCTTGTGATTTAGCCTCAGTAGGAAAGAATGAAACATCATGGCATATATTTCTCAGGACTGTAGGTAAGTAATAAATAAATGCAATTAAAGTTATTTATATTATTTTTCCTCTCAAGGGAGGTTCCTTGATGCTGGTGTGGGGCTCTTGATCCAAGGAATTGGACGTGTCCTCCCCTTTCTTGGATTGAACCCAATTGCCTCCCATTCCACAGCCTCTGTATAACCCCTATGGGTTTAATGCTTCCCCTTAATTATAATAATAATAACACCCTGCCTCGGTGGGAGACGGCCAACTTGTTGAAAAACAAAAAAACAAAAAAAAAACTATACAGTGGTACCTCGAGTTACGATGGTCCCCAAAATCGCCCTTTTATGTAAGTTTATTTTTTTAAATGCTTTTGTAAGTATATTTTTGGGGGTGTAAAAGGACTAGTCTATTTTACATTATTCCTTATGGGGATAAATTCGTTTGGTAATGGCACTTGAACATCATTCTCGAACGAAAAAATATTGTAACTCGAGGTACCACTGTATTACTTTTCTTTCAGACACCTTATGTCAGACATGGTTTGGAGTCTGAGATAAAATGAAATATGTGTGAATCTTAGTTCTTCCTTGAGATTAGTATTGTGCTCATCAAATAATCAGAAGAGCTCAGACATCACAATTGAAATAATCCTCCAGGCTGCAACATTCCCACCCCTCCTTTAGAATGCAGGCATTCTACTTTTCTCCTCCACCTAACTTGTTTCCCTAAATCTCTTAATAAATGTTACCTTGCTCACACTCCAACAGCTCATCATCATAAGAACCACTCAGTTGAATCTGATGTGCTCATACAAGTGTTGGATTTTAGAGCACCTAACACTCAGAACCTCCTTTACCCCCTCCTTCCTATGTTTCTTGGGACAACCCTTACCCTTCCTTCCTTCCACTCCAGATTTATATAATCCTTTTAGTCATTGTATTCTGACCCTGTCTCTAAATGTCCAAACCTCCGATGATTCCTCAGCCCTTTGAATTATACTTTTGGTAACCCCTCGCTGTCTTCTGATCTCTGCTATGAATTCTCTGCAAAATATTTACACCATGCATTGCTCTCAAACATGACATCTTCATTGCTTCAAGCCTCCTCGCTGCAATGTTTAAGGCCCATACCTCACACCCATATAAAAGTGTTGGTTTCACTGTGTTCCAGTACTTCTTTCTTCACGGATGCAGATTAAAATACAATGAGAGCAGTTATAGCCTTACATTTTATTTGTTATTTCAGCTGTCTTCTTGTTTAACATTTCAGTGGGAGTGGTGGAAACCAGTTCAGCAGAGTGGCGGCAGATGAGGGGCCGTATCTATTCTAAGTTCCACCAACGCAGAATGTCAGAGCTGTCACCAATGGGTCTTTATAACTGCACAACTCTATTTCTCACCCTTGCCAATACAACAGATCTTGTTGATGTGGTAAATGCATCATTTCTTATTTTGTATTAAGCTTAGTTTTTTTTATATTATTAAGAAGAAATCTGTCAAGGTCCATTTCTTAATTTTTTTAACACATTGACTTGTCACTCACCAAGGTAGGGTGACCCAAAAGAAGAATGTCTTTCTGTCTGTCTCTTTGATTAATGCTGATTTTTTTTTAACGCATCAGCCATCTTCCACCAAGGCAGGGTGACACAAAAAGAAAGAAAAATCCAAAAAGAAAGAAAAAACTTCATCATCATTCAACACTTTCACCATCACTCATACATAATCACTGTCTTTGCAGAGGCGCCCAGATACGACAGTTCAGATGTCCCTCCAAACTGCAACTATCCCAAACCCCTCCTTTAAAGTGCAGGCATAGTACGTACTTCCCATTTCCTGGACTCAAGTCCGGCTAACTGGTTTCCCTGAATCCCTTCACAAAATATTACTCTGCTCACACTCCAACATCTCGTCAGGTCCCAAAAACTGTTCATCTCCATTCACTCCTATCTAGCACACTCACGCACACTTGCTGGAAGTCCAAGCCCCTTGCCCACAAAACCTCTTTTTACCCCCTCCCTCCAACCTTTTCGGGGCCGACCCCTACCCCGCATTCCTTCCCCTACAGATTTATACGCTTTCAAAGTCATTCTACTTTGTTCCATTCTCTCTAAATGACCAAACCATCTCAGCAGCCCTTCTTCAGCGCTCTGACTAATACTTTTAGTAACTCCACATAATATTTACACCACACATTGCCCTTAGACAGGACATCTCCACTGCCTCCAGCCACCTCCTCGCTGCAGCATTTACAACCCATGCTTCACACCCATATAAAAGTGTTGGTACCACTATACTCTCATACATTCCCTTCTATGCCTCCATGGATAACGCTTTTTGTCTCCAGAAGATTAATGCTGCTGTTGCCACAAATTGTCTCCCAAGTCAATGATGGGTAGATAGTGTGGTGCAAGAAATGACAGGAAAAGAGGGAGTACAGTTATTATCAATTGCCATGGAAAGAAAGGGTTGGAAGGGGTCAGTGTGTCTTCAGATAGAGGGGTCTTTGAGGGCAAAACTGGATAGTTGCATCTGGTAATGGTAGGAAAAGGTCTTGGGGATTCATGTATTTCTTGAAATGTTATGGATGTAGGAAGGGTTAAAGTTTGAATTAGTCTGTCTAAAAAGTGAAAATGATGTCTTAAGGTGTGATAAAATTTAATGCAGTCTGAGATGTTGGTTGTTGAGAGAAAGAGAGAGGTGGATGAAGGGTTGTTTTCTTTTTCTAAGGTACTATTCCTACTCCTCTTAGCCTTTGCACCACTGCATTTTTTACTCTTTGTCCTTATGGAAATTGCTTTAGTTGGTGTTAAATGTAAACAGATATTTGATATAAGCAAAATACAACAAAAATGCTCTAGTAGCTACTCAGTTTGCAGCATTTTAAATAAATGATGAAACTAAAACAAGAGAATAGTTAAAAGAAGCATGCCACTGTCAGTCCAACGATGACGGTATCATTACTTTTACAAAATCAAATCATGTATTTATTATACAGATTTATTTCCTAAGTCTCATTCTTCTCATTAGAAATCGCTGTATAACCCTTGTGATTTAGCGCTTCTTTTGATTATAATAATAATAAATTCTCATTAGAAAAAAATCAAATTCTTGTAAATTGGATATTCATCTTAGTAGTACAGTACACATCCTTTGTATTTGCTTTCATGTTTTTTGCTTTGTTTGTTAATGATTTCACCATTTGTCATTTTATAAATTTATAAACATTTCAGAGTAACAAGTTGGCTGAACTGTTGTCCTTGGTTCCAACATGCAGTGTCAGTAAGGCACGGATTGTGTGGAGAGGTTTTTTGGCATCAACTATGCTGTTGCTTGCGTCTGGATGTGACATATCTCCAGTTGTACAAAAGTTTAATCCTATTGTAGCGGCTGCTTGCCATGAGTACATAACATCAAGGGATGCCATGCACAGAAGGTTTGTAGCATGGTCCTTCTTTATGTTACGTGTAATTATATGTACTATTATATTCTGTACTAAAGCTGAAATTCCTCAGTGTAAGCATCATTAATGCAATGTTCTTAACTGATGATCGTCTTTATATAATCCAAGTCCTCAACATTTTTTAATAGATTTATAGGTTAGCTAGGATTAGCTATTCAAATTCATCTTCATTTCATGTTGTTATATCAATGAGGCATTAACAAAGGTGATGAAGTAAATTAATTTTTTTTTTAACACATCGGCTGTTTCCCACCGAGGCAGGGTGACCCAAAAAAGAAGAAACATTTTCATCATTACTCACTCCATCACTGTCTTGCCAGAGACACACCGACACTACAGTTTAATAACTGCAACATATCTCCATCAGAGTGCAGGCACTGTACCTCCTACCTCCATTACTGAAATCTAGCTAACCAGTTTCCCTGAATCCCTTCATAAATGTTACTTGCTCACAATTCAACAACATGTCAAGTAATAAAAACCACTTGCCTCCACTCACTCCTATCTAATACGCTCACACACAAAAAAATTTATTGACAATTTTTTTTTTCAGGGATTTGGGCCAATTGATTACTATATATGCTGAAGGAATCCAGGAAGTGTTTGACCAAAGTCATGATCTAACACTGGCACAACATTCCCTTATATGTAAGTTATGTTTTGAAGTTTGAAACTGTTGGGAAAAGTAGTTTATTTGATGTATGTTGGTTTAAATTTAATTCCTTTACTATTATTTGGTAGATTAAATACTGAAGACAAGATATAAATAAAGGTCAACAATTCTAGTTACATATAGGTATAGTACTGCAATTACAGTGTAGTAATTATTATATTTTTTCAAACCTAGAGGCTGGTTGTACTCTCACTCACTCTACTAACTTCTTGCCTAAATTTATATAAAAAAATGAGCACATTTGTTTTTTTACAAATTGTTCAAACATCCATTTTCTCAACTTAATTTATTTCCAAAGTCTGTTAAATCGAGGATTTATGTATTCTATTCCCTTCAAGGAAGGTACCTTGATGCTGAGTGGCTCTTGGTCCAAGAAATTGGAGCTACTCTTCCCTTTTTGGGCTACCCTGCCTCGGTGGGATACGGCCGGTTTGTTGAAAGAAGAATTCTTACTGCTCCTAGGTACATAGTAGGTTGGTAGACGGCAACCACCCGGGGAGGTACTGCCTGCCTGCCAAGTGAATGTAAAATGGAAACCTGTAATTGTTTTACATGATGGTAGGATTGCTGGTGTCTTTTTTCTGTCTCATAAACATGCAAGATTTCAGGTACATCTTGCTACGTGCACTTTGGTCACACTACACTTGCATGTACAGTGGACCCCCGAGTTTCGTAAACCCCGGAAATCGTACAGTTATGTAAGTATAATATTGTAAGTGCTTGTGGAAGTGTATTTTTGGGGGTCTGAAATAGACTAACCTACGTGACATTTTTCCTTAAGGGAGTAAATTCGTTCGGTAATAGCGCTAGAGCAGACTTCAGGAGTGAAGTTTTTACGAAACTCGGGGGTCCACTGTACAAGCATATATATATACACACCCCTCTGGGGTGTGTATGTATATATATGGGCTAGTAACCCCTTCCCTGTATACATTACTGAAGTTAAAAAGAGAAACTTTTGTTTTTCTTTTTGGGCCACCCTGCTTCAGTGGGATATGGCTGGTTTGTTGTAAGAAAGAAGAGAAGAAACATGCTAGGTTACAGGTATGTCTTGCTACTTCTATTTAACACTTAGGTCACACTACACATGCATGTACAAGAATTTATATACACACCCCTCTAGGTTTTCTTCTATTTTCCTGCTAGTTCTTGTTCTTGTTTATTTTTTGTTATCTCCATGGGGAAGTGGAACAAAATTCTTCCTCCATAAGCCATGTGTGTCATAAGAAGTTACTAAAATGCCAGGAGCAAGGGGCTAGTAACTCCTTCTCCTGTATATGTTAATAAATTTAAAAGGAGAACTTTTCTTTTTCTTTTTGGGCCACCCTGCCTCGGTGGGATGCGGCTGGTTCGTTGGAAAAAAACAAAATTCTTATTGCTGTCTTTAAAGTAATTCTCTCTTATATTCTTATCCAATGATTCAAAATGTCATTGTTCTTGTATATTTTCAGGTGGAGGTTTGAGTGGTGTCCTTCAACATGTTGGCATTGTTGAAACCAAAGCTCTTCTTAGTGCCATGGATGCAGCCCTCAGTAAAGTTCTTGACATTTCTTCAAAGCCTCAGTACCTGGCAGGTCAGTATGAGAATGATATCTGAAGCCAAGTCTGTATTTAATAACTGTAAATACATCTATAGGTAGTAGGTTGGTAGACAGCAACCCCCCAGGGAGGTACTACCATCCTGCCAGGTGACTGTGAAACAGAAACCTGAAACTGTTTTACATGATGGTAGGATTGCTGGTGTCTTTTTTCTGTCTCATAAACATGCAAGATTTCAGGTATGTCTTGCTACTTATACTTACACTTAGGTCACACTACGCAAACATGTACACGTTTATGTATACACACTCATCTGAGTTTTCTTTGATTTTATCTTAATAGTTCTTGTTCTTATTGCTTTTTCCTTTCATATCCATGGGGAAGTGGAATAAGAATCTTTCCTCCGTAAGCCATGCGTGTTGTAAAAGTCAACTAAAATGCCGGAACAATGGGCTAGTAACCCCTTTTCCTGTATAGCTTACTAAAAAGAAGAAGAAGAAAACCGTCAAAGTGGGATGTTTGAATGTGCGTGGATGTTGTGCGAATGATAAGAAAGAGATGATTGTAGATGTTATGAATGAAAAGAAGCTGGATGTCCTGGCTTTAAGTGAGACAAAGCTGAAGGGGGTAGGAGAGTTTCAGTGGGGAGAAATAAATGGGATTAGATCAGGGTTTCAAATAGAGTTAGAGCTAAAGAAGGAGTGGCAATAATGTTGAATAATCAGTTATGGCAGGTAAAGAAGGAATATAAATGTATAAATTCAAGGATTATGTGGAGTAAAATAAAGGTTGGATGTAAAAGTGGGTTATAGTAAGTGTTTATGCACCTGGAGAAGAGAGAAGTGTAGAGGAGAGAGAGATTTTGGGAAATGTTGAGTGAGTGTGTGGGAGTTTTGAGCCAAGTGAGAGAGTAATTGTGGTTGGGGATCTTAATGCTAAAGTGGGTAAAAATGTTGTGGATGGAGTAGTAGGTAAATTTGGGGTGCCAGGGGTAAATGTAAATGGGGAACCATTAATTGAGCTATGTGTAGAAAGAGGTTTGGTAGTAAGTAATACATATTTTATGAAAAAGAGGATAAATAAATATACAAGGTATGATATAGCACGTAAGGAAAGTAGTTTGTTGGATTATGTATTGGTGGATAAAAGGTTGATGAGTAGGATTCAGGATGTACATGTTTATAGAGGGGCAACGGATATATCAGATCATTATTTGGTTGTAGCTACAGTTAGAGTAAAAGGTAGATGGGACAAAAAGAAAATGGCAACAGCAAGTAAGAGAGAGGTAAAAGTGTATAAACTAAGGGAGGAGGAAGTTAGGGTGTCAGATAATCACACTCATGTAAAGAACAAAAAGGCACAATACTGTGACTGGAACAATGCACAAATAACCCGCACATAGGAGAGAGGAGCTCACCACGATGTTACGGTCTGACCTGGACCATTTACAAAGTCACATCATCACAAAAGAGTGAGGAAGCCAGTATATATAGGTGAGCGGGAAATGGGACAGGAATAAGAGAGGAAGTAGTGGTGGTAGTGGAAATACTTGTAGAAGAAATAGTGGTAGTAGAAAGTGGGGAGAGTAGTTTAGTGCAAAAGAAAGAAAAAAGGGGAAGTGAAGGGTGAAGGGAGGCTATCATCAACATATTTTATTTTTTTAACACGTCGGCCGTTTCCCACCAAGGGTGAAGGGAGGCTATCATCAACATATTTTATTTTTTTAACACGTCGGCCGTTTCCCACCGAGGCAGGGTTACCCAAAAAGAAAGAAAAACTCAAAAAAGAAAAAAAACTTTCATCGTTCAACACTTTCACCATCATTCATACATAATCACTGTTTTTGCAGAGGTGCTCAGATACAACAGATATATTAGATATTATTTATCATTTCATGTAGTAGGTTAGTAGACAACAACTACCCAGGGAAGTACTACTGTCCTGCCAAATGAGTGTAAGACAGAAACCTGTATTTATTTTACATGATGGTAGGAGTGCTGACATCTTTTTTTTTCTGTCTCATAAACACACAAGATAACAGGTATACTTGCTACTTTTACGTACAATTAAGTCACACTACACATGTATGTACACATTTATGTATGCACACTCATCTGAGTTTTGTTTGGCTTTCCTAATAGTTCTTGTTCTTATTATTTTCCTTTCACATCCATGGGGAAGTGGAATAAGAATTTTTCCTCCATAAGTCATGTGTGTTGTAAAAGTCAACTAAAATGCCGGGAGTAACACCTTTACCCGTATAGCTTACAAAAAATAAAAAGAAGAAAACAGGACTTGAGTCCTGGAGGTGGAAGTACAATACCTGTACTTTAAGGAGGGGTTTGGGATATTGGTTGTTTGGAGTGACATCTAAACTGTCATATCTGGGCACCTCTGCAAAGACAGTGATTATGTGTGAATGATAGTGAAAGTGTTTCTTTCTTGCTTTTTTGGGTCACCCTGCCTTGGTGGGAGATGGCTTGTGTGTTAAAAAAAAAATTATTTGTCATATAGTAAATCCAGTTCGCAGAAATTTTGTCCTAACCCTATTAACTATTTATATATGTATTTTTTTTAACACCAGCGATTTCCCACCGGGGCAGCGGTGACTCAAAAGAGAAGAAAGAAAGGTGTTTCTTCTTTTTACACTTAGTAAATTTATATTATTGTCTTGTCACTTACTGACATATATCATTCTTCCTCATTTTACATTATTTTCTGTACATGTAATGTGTAATTTTTTAATTTTTCTAAGAACTAAGTAATAAAAACTGTTATAGTCATCTCATGTAGATATTGCCACTGTATTCTTATTTTGTTATGTCCATACTTGTTTTAGTTACCAATTTTGAAGTGTTGTCCACTCACTTAGAACAGCCATTCTTTTTATCTCAATATAAAATTTCTTAAGGGCAATGTGTGGTGTAAATATTATGCAGAAAATTCGGAATGTGGAAATTAGGAGAAGGTGTGGAGTTACTAAAAGTATTTGTCAGAGGGCTGAAGAGGGGTTGTTGATGTGGTTTGGTCATTTAGAGAGCATGGATCAAAGTAGAATGACTTGGAGAGCGTATAAATCTGTAGGGGAAGGAAGGCGGGGTAGGGGTCGTCCTAGAAAAGGTTGGAGGGAGGGGGTAAAGGAGGTTTTGTGGGCGAGGGGCTTGGACTTCCAGCAAGCATGTGTGAGCGTGTTAGATAGGAGTGAATGGAGACAAATGGTTTTTGGGACATGACGATCTGTTGGAGTGTGAGCAGGGTAACATTTTGTGAAGGGATTCAGGGAAACCAGTTAATTGATTTAGTTGGACTTGAGTCCTGGAAATGGGAAGTACAATGCCTGCACTTTAAAGGAGAGGGGTCTGGGATAGTGACAGCTGGGAGGGACTATTCTCAGCTGTCGTATCTGAGCGCCTCTGCAAAGACAGTGATTATGTATGAGTGTGGTGAAAGTGTTGAATGATGATGAAAATATTTTCTTTTTTGGGATTTTCTTTCTTTTTGGGTCACCATGAATCGGTGGGAGACGGCCGACTTGTTGAAAAAAAAAAAAATTCTTGAGACTATACACATAGATTCATTTTCTGCATCACTGTATATTACTGCTCCTTTTATTCTTACTTTATCTTACAAATCAAAATTAGTAACCTTGAAATGTCATATCTTTATTTTATAAATTTCTTGTTTTTTCTCATTAAACTTTTAATGAGATTTCAATATTTCTTTCATGCCCATTGTTTTTCTTGAAAAACTATCACTTGCCTCAATATTTTATAAAAAAATAACTATTTTAATTATTTAATTAATTTATATAATGTAAAACGTTTTTTTTCTAAATATAGTCATAACCCACTCATGCAATCTGTTCAGAAACACAGATAAATACAGCACAGTTTTGCAATACAGACTGCTTAATTATTTCTACAGTTTTTACCCTTGTTTATTTACTGTTTGTTTGAAAATGTAATTAGCAGGTTTCATGAATAATTTTAGGGATTGATGCTATTAAAACTATTTTAAGGTCTTTAATTTTTCAGGAGGAGGAATGGGCTCTGAAGTTGTTGAAGTAATTTGGAAAGAATTTGGAACCTTTATCAAATCTCAGGCAACCACTCTGACACCACCAGCTGCTCTTGCATCAGTGGCTGCTTCACTTACCTTCTGTTTGGGTCGGGAGAGCAACAGCTCTACTTCAGGACTGAAAGAAGCAGCTTTAGGACTCTTTACTTATTTTCTAACAAATGAGGCTGTAAACCCACTGTTAGTAGTTTCCTTTAAAAGTTTTAATCTCTTCACTTCAGCACGTCCTTTTACTTGACGTGCTGTTGGAGTGTGAGCAAAGTAACATTTATGAAGGGATTCAGGGAAACCGGCAGGCCGGTCTGGAGTCCTGGAGATGGGAAGTTCAGTGTCTGCACTCTGAAGGAGGGGTGTTAATGTTGCAGTTTTATAACTGTAGTGTAAAGCACCCCTCTGGCAAGACAGTGATGGAGTGAATGATGATGAAAGTTTTTCTTTTTCAGGCCACCCTGCCTTGGTGGGAATCGGCCGATGTGTTAATAAAAATATATTTTGTTGTGAATTATTTTGTTTTTTCAGGGGTTGTTGAGGTGGTTTGGATATTTAGAGAGGTTTAAGATAAATAAGATAACTTGGAGGGTATATAAATCTGTAGTTGAGGGGAAGTGAGGTAGGGGGTCTCCCTAGGAAAGGTTGGAGAGAGGGGGAAAAGGAGGTTTTTGTGTGTGAGGGGCTTGGACATCCAGCAGGTGTGTGTGTGAGCTTGTTAGATGGGTGGAGACGAATAGTTTTTCAGACAGCAAGTATGAGCAAGTTTACATTTTGTGAAGTGATTCAGGAATACTGGTTAGCTGAACTTGATGAATTCTGGAAGTGGCAAGTGCTGTGCCTGCACTCTGAAGGAGGGGTGGGCATATTTGCAGTTTGGAGGGGCATCTGAACTGTAGTATCGACATGCCTCTGGTAAGACAGTGATGGAGTGATTGATGGTGAAAGTGTTTCTTTTTGGTGAAAGTGAATTTTCGTTTCGCCATACCTTGGTGGGAGACAGCCAGTGTGTTAAAAAAAAAATTGTTTTAAAAGATCATCGTGTAGTTGTGTAACTTGTATCTACGTATTACAATAGTAATAGATATTTTTTCTTCAAATAGGTGCACCATACAGTACACATCGTCACTTTTAGACCGACCAGGCAGTATGTCCTTGATGAGTAGCATATGTTCAGCATACGAAGGTCTCTTGATCTCTGGCTGGTTGTCAGCTCTAGTGATGCTAGGAGAGTGTGAGGAAGTCATAGTGCTCACTTCCAAGATAAGGACTTTACCGAGCACAGCAGCAGTTCTTCCTCACCAGCCACTTCCTTGTCCCTTTGCAGCTGCCAAGTCTCTGGTACAAGGAGTCTCTAAAAAATTTTCAGAAACAGAGGTAAGACACCTACAGTACAGTGAGGAATAATTAAAGGATGCTGCAGTTATGGATGGTAGGATTGCTGGTATATTTTTTTTGTCTCATAAACATGCAAGGATTCATGTATGTCTTGGTACTTCTACTTACACTTAGGTCACACTACACGTGCATGTACAAGCATATATGCACACCCCTCTTGGGTTTCTTCTATTTTCTTACTAGTTCTTGTTCTTGTTTATTTCCTCTTATCTCCATGGGAAAGTGGAACTGAATTCTTCTTCTGTAAGCCATGGTTGTTGTAAGAGGTGACTAAAATGCCGGGAGCAAGGGGCTAGTAACCCCTTCTCCTGTATATATTACTAAATTTAAAAGGAAAAACTTTAGTTTTTCCATTTGGGCCACCCTGCCTTGGTGGGATAGGGCCAGTTTGTTGAAAGAAGAAGCAGTTTTTTTTTTTTAAATACGTTGGCCGTCTCCCACCTAGGCAGGGCGACCCAAAAAGAAAGAAAAACCCAAAAACAAAGAAAAAACTTTCATTATCATTCAATACTTTTACCATCACGTCCCTCCAAACTGCCAATATCCTAAACCCCTCCTTTAAAGTACAGGCATTGTACTTCCTATTTCCAGGACTCAAGTCTGGCTAACCGGTTTCCCTGGATCCCTTCACAAAATATTACCCTGCTCACACTCCAGCTCGTCAGGTCCCAAAAACCATTTGTCTCCATTGACTCCTATCTAACACGCTCACACATGCTTGCTGGAAGTCCAAGCCCCCTTGCCCACAAAACTTCCTTTACCCCCTTCCTCCAACCTTTTTGGGGACAACCCCTACTCAGCCTTCCTTCCCCAATAGATTTATACGCTCTCCAAGCCATTCTACTTTTTTCCATTCTCTCTAAATGACCAGACCACTTCAACAGCCCCTCTTCAGCCCTCTGACTAATACTTTTAGTAACTCCACACCTCCTAATTTCCACAAGAAGCAGTTGTGGAAGAAAATTGTAATCACTGGAAGCATGAAATGTAAATGTTGTGCAGAGTATATGACCATGTGACTAAGACAGAGAGAAGATGAGGAGATTGGACATATTTAATTGTATTTGTGAGATCTTTTTTTTTCTCCATACTCCAACAGAATTTCACAGCTCGTATGACATACAGAGATGTGGTTCTACAGTACTTCTGTGGCCTTGACAAAGCCTTGGTGAACTTGATGAAAAAAGTTCCTCCACCAAATCATCTCCCAAACATCTTAGAAATTGTGGCTGCTCTTTTCTTTAATGCACATTCTATTATTTATATCAAAGTAAGTACTGTACTGTGTTAAAACTGATTTTTTTAGAAATTACACTCATGGAAGTAGTATAGACTGTAATAGCTTATGTTTAGCTTAAGAGGTGTATGTGTGGAAGTTAGAAATGGGATTTATATATGAATTAGACTCCATGGGGAAGTGGAAGAGAATCCTTCCTCCGTAAGCCATGCATGTCATAAGAGGCTACTAAAACTTTAGTTTTTCTTTTTAGGTCACCCTGCCTCGGTGGGATATGGCCGTGCTTTAAAAAAAATGTGAATTTGATTCAGTACTTTATATCGTAGGTGCACATGGCTTGTAATTGCAATTCGACACAATAACAGAATCAGATCATTCATAAAATATAGTGCAAGAGAAGATTGGTAATGTAATTTAAAAAAATGTAGTCTTTATAAACACAGAATAGGGTTTACAAATGACTAAGAAGAACTAAGCTTGTGTGTTAATTTATTAACACACAAGCTTAGTTCTTCTTAGTCATTTATTAAATAAATACAACAAACTGATTTCATGCATAAATATCAGTTAAGTTGCATATTCTTTATTGTATTACAGTACTTTTTGATATTTCATTGCAGAACTTATGTTTATTTTTCTGATTGATGTGTAGACCAAGTGTTTACATATAAGCATATAATTGAACAGTGTTTTGAAAAGGGTAAGGAAGTTTTTGTTGCATCTATGGATTTAAAAGAGGCATATGATAGGGAGGAGAGGGAATGCTGCAGTTAGAGGGCAGTCTGAATTGTGTTGTCAGCACACTTTTGGCACAACAGCAATGAATGAATGAGTCACCACTGACTTGCCAAGAGATGGTTGTTTTGGTATAAAAAGTAATAAGTTTTTCAAAATATCTACTGATACCCTTTCTTATACTTTTTTGGATGTGAATACAGTACTGCATTTTAGCTTATCTAGGTAAAGGTGCAGAAGCTCACCTTTATCCTTTCTTTCTATCCAGGTGTCACTCATGGTAACAGTATTGTGCCTTGTGCTTTCCTCTTTCTATAAAATCCATAATTCCCTATACCTTTCTTACTACATTTTAAATTACCCTACTATATTAACAAATCACAGGGCTTCATAATTTTATTTGTAAATGCCCTTTGTCTCATTGAATATTATCTACTTTTCCTTGATTATGCCTATAAATAGTCTCATGATTGAGATCATGACTAATTATGTTTCCATTCCAGTCAAGGCCCACTTGTCCCATGCCGAGTCTTATTAGTGCAGTTCTTCTTCCAAGTACTGTGTACACTGCAGAGAAACCTCTCAACTCACTCTTGGCTTCATCATTAGCAAATACTCTACCGAAGGTATTGTATTCTTATTCTTCTTAGTAATTTATTTGACCTGTTTCTATAGAAATCTTAGAAGACTCAGTATTCATTCAGTATGACATACTTCACAGACATTTTAAAGGCATGAAAGTTGTCATATTTCATCTTAATTAAGATTCTTTTCTTGGCTAAATAAGAGCCAAGTCCCCAGTACTGTATTTTCATTTTAACTTTAGAAAAGTCACAAATAATACTCTACTGATTAATAAATATTTTCTACTCTTAAATCCTATATGAGGAAGGGGAAATATTTAGGAAGGGAAGAATAGGACTGAGGGAAAACACAGGACATCACAGTACTTGCAACATTCTCCACTGTCCTCAGACGGAGACAGCCCTAGTATTCAGTTTTCCTCACCATAGTTAACTGTCTTACAGTGGGTAGCTGTCTTGCCATGAGCAGCTGTCTTGCAAAGACAGCTGCTGAACTGAACTTAACAGTCTCTCAGTCTCTCCTCCTCATAACCCCTCCTCTCCTCCTAACTTTAAGGCCAAGGAATAACAGTTACACGTAATTAATATATGGTCTAAAAGGGGTCAATGACCTCCCAATACAAAAAAAAAAGGAATGGTACAGTGGAACCTTGGTACTCGAACTTAATTCGTTCCAGAAGGCTGTTCGAGTACCGAACAAATTTTTCCCAACCAATTTTCTTTTTTGTTGGCTGATACCACTATTCTTCTTAGGCCCCATGGTGACTTATTTATACAAATAATATAAAAAACACCAAAAAATGCGAAGAAACACAAAATAGTTTACAGCGAATTTCTGGCAGGTCGTGTTTGTTTTGTCAAGTGCTGAGCAAACGATCGACTACCGAGTAATTTTTTTACCAAACAAAGCGTTTGAATACCGAATTGTTTGAGTAGGGAGCAGTTTGAGTACCGAGGTACTACTGTATATGACTTTGCCTTGATACAATCATTTTATCAACATGGTATCAGCAAGTATAAAAAAACATTAATGGCACTTTAGTAAATGTACCATATTTTTTGACATATAAAGTGCTTTTTTTTTTCCTCCCCCAAAAAAAAAGTCTTGAAAAATCACCCTGTGCTTTATATGCTCAAGGTCAGGGTCAAGGGTAAGCCTTGGGTTACGCTTTAGCAGTTGTTTACTAACGTTACGCGACAACTGATTGGAAACATCGTGCCAGCAAGCAGCCGACACTCGTGTGCCTTATGTGCCAGAAAATACTGTAACTTGTTGGCAGTATCTTTCCAAAAGGCTCTCACTTTTTACTGGACAGTCACAGTATATACAACACGAAAATCCTTTCAGTGGATATATGCTGAGATTTTACTTTATTTTTTGTACGTATATGCATTGTTGCGAATTATGCCCTTGCCCGACATTTTATATTTGAGTAATATTCCATTACAAGGTTTCACTTAAAATTATATAGCGGCTTTCTTCACTAGTAGCTAAAGTATAGATTTCCGACTTTATATTATTATCTGACCTCATGTATCATGATACTAGGATGTTGCTCTTTATTTTATTATATATATGTTAATGCTAATACAGTGGTACCCCGAGTTTCGTACTTTATTCGTTCCAGAAGGCTGTTTGATTGCCGTTACCAGACGAATTTGTTCTTATAAGGAATAATGTTAATTAGATTAGTCCATTTCAGACCCCCAAAAATACACTTACAAAAGCACTTACAATAATACACTTACATAATTGTTCGAGTTGGGAGCAGTGCGAAACTTGGGGTACCACTGTATTGTATTACAGTGGACCCCCGGTGTTCGTCCTGCTCAAAACACGCCCTTTTATGTAAGTGTATTTTTTTAAATGCTTTTATAAGTGTAGTTTTGGGGGTCTAAAAGGACTAGTCTACTTTACATTATTTCTTAAGGGAATAAATTTGGTTGGTAATGGCTCTTGACCAGCATTCTGTTACGAAAAATGGACGAACACCGGGGGTCCACTGTATATCATATTGTTTTGTTATACATTATATTAAGCATGTGATTTTCATGTACTAGTGGGAAACCACTAGTTAGAGTGCCAGTTACTAGTTCAGGTACTGGCCTGTCTCCCTGTCTCCCTCTAAGTCGCGTGATCCAACCTGACGTCAGCTTACCGCTCACTGGTACAGTCAGTAGGTTCACACACTCACTCCCAAGTAGTACTCTGCCTAGTACTCACACCTAGTCTGATCTCTGCTTTCTAGAGTTCTCTATTCATATACAGATCTCTTGCATGGGAATATCGATGAAACTTCCTGTATGGATAATTTGAATTTAATGTCTCGGTGAAGACATTGATAAGAGTTATGCTAGCAAGTATTAGTTATTTCATGTCATATGTATATTGATTGCCTAACTCTACTACTGGGAATTATGTCTTCCCAGTAAACTCTTGTCATAACAATACCTGTGTATATATAATTGTACCCTTTATGTGTAAAGGAAAAATATAAGTAGTAATTTTATTGCTCTTTATTAAGATTATGGTTCATAGAGATATGAAGATCCAATCTAAGTTTTATTATTATTAAAGATAAGGATTTTATTCGTGAGTTTTGGTTAGCCTAAAGAAAGAAGGTTAACAAAGAAAGCCTCTTTGGTTAAGAAGACTATATTTGCTGCACCCTTGTTGCCATTGGAGTTTTCCCCTAGACAAAGCCAATATACAAACTGGCTCCACAAGATTTAATCAGTGGAACAATCTTACCCCTCCATGCACAACAGCATTCATAATGAATTTATGGTATTATAATATAGTATTGAA
Organism: Cherax destructor; assembly: GCA_009830355.1. Lineage (NCBI taxonomy): Eukaryota > Metazoa > Arthropoda > Malacostraca > Decapoda > Parastacidae > Cherax > Cherax destructor. The sequence goes on along the minus strand of WNWK01009685.1, from coordinate 35,378 downwards.
TTTATAATACAGTGGACCCCCGGTGTTCGTTATGCTCCAAACTCGAACAATTATTTAAGTGTATTTTTGTAAGTGCTTTTGTAAGTGTATATTTGGGGGTCTAAAAGGACTAGTCTAATTTACATTATTCCTTATGGGAATAAATTTGTTTGGTAATGGCACTTGAACAGCATTCTGGAATGAATAAATTACGAAAACCAGGGGTATTTTACTGTACTTGTAATGTTAGAACTAACAATTATAATAGAGGAAGATCAGCGTTATGGCAGTCTTGTGTTTTCATGTACATATACAGTGGACCCTCGGTTAACGAATACCCCGGAAATCGTGCAATTATGTAAGTATAATTTTGTAAGTTCTTGTGGAAGTGTAGTTTTGGGGGTCTGAAATAGACTAACCTACATGACATTATTTCTTAAGGACGTAAATTCGTTCGGTAATGGCACTTGAGCAGGCTTCTGCAATGAATTTTTTTCGTTAACCGAGGGTCCACTGTACTTTCTGTTTAAATTTGTTATTTTTGAGATTTGTTATTGTAGAGTTGTGATTGTAGCTGGTCACTTCTAGCATTTCAACATTTATTCTGTTTTTTTATATTTTTCTGTGAGGTACTATTTGACTTTAAAGATGGGGAAATAAAAGCATATTTAAGAAGTTATTGAGAGAGGATTTAACATTTTCCTTGTGTTTTGTAGATGGTGTGTGGGATAGGTTGCTTGGGCTTGGCACAAGACCCATACCTAGTGCGTTGTGTGAAAGATGTCTTCACGCACTATATCTATCGCTTTCCAGTCAAGACCAGCAAAAACTACACAACTACAACACATCCTTTTATTGTAAGTCTATGATGCATTTAAACATCAAATAGTCACTGGTCATTGTGCACAAATAATGAAGTTGAATGCTTTTATATGTAGCATTAAAATGCAATGAGACTAGTTCCAGAGTTAAAAGGTATGAACTACAAAGAAATTCTAAAGGAATTTAATCTAACGACCCTGGAGAACAGAAGGGAAGACATGTTAACAACATACAAAATACTCAGAGGAATTTATAGGGGCAGATAGGGACAGGCTGTTTGAGAGATGGGAAACAGGTACTCAAGGGCACAGTTGGAAGCTAAAGACAGAGATGTGTCACAGGGATGTCAAAAAGTATTTCTTGAGTCTCAGGGTAGTTGGGAAGTCTTCCACCACCACTTCTTCAGTGAAGAAGTGGTGGTGGCAGATTCCATACATAGTTTTAGGAATAAGTACGATAGGGTCCTATTGGTTAGGAGAAAGCGAATCTGGCAAGTTGAGAGGCTAGGCCAGGAGCTAAGACTCATCCCCTACAACTACATATAGATGAGTACTTCATCTAAAGGTGTTTGGCACATCTGAGCTCACAGGTGAGTTAGAGACAATGTTATTCCATAAAGCAAGTTAATATCTGTGTAAAGTAAAGTAAATTTTATTTCGTTGCAAATTGTACAGAGATATTTGTAGTTACAAACATAAACTGAAGTGCAAGGAGAGCCACTGGCATGGCAATTTGTGCCCTACTGTATCACTGTTGCTTAGTAGTATTTTTTGTTCAGATTTTTTTGTTAGTTGTAATTTACCTTTATTTATAACTATTGTTACATGAATTACTGCACTAATTTTTCTAACCTGTATTCCAGATTTGTCTTCATGATGCTGAAGTAAGAGAGGAAGTCCTTCATGAACTCCACTCTATATTTTTGGAGGTTGTACGTGACAGTTACTTAGGCAAGCGAGGTGTCAGCACTCTCCACCTTCACATAGTAAGTTTTTAGTTCATGATATGTTTATATTTTCCTCCATGGGGAAGTGGAACAGAATTCTTCCTCTGTAAACCATGTGTGTTGTAAGAGGTGACTAAAATGCCAAGAGCAAGGGGCTAGTAACCCCTTCTCCTGTATCTATTACTAAATCTAAAAAGAGAAACTTTAGTTTTTCTTTTTGGGTCATCAGGCTTTTGTATGCATTTGAAAGTGGAAAAAAAGAGCAAGAGCCTATGTTTCACATTACATACAGTGGTAACCCAGAACCTAACCTGCTGTATAGGCGGGGCCTTCCTGTACTCTAGTGCATTTTTCCTTTTTGTCTCCATAGATAAACTTCATTTTTTACACAGATGCTTCAACATACCAACTACTTTTATCCCCCTCATTTATTTAATGGTTCACTTTGTCTTTTACAGACCTATCTGTTGACATGTCCACTCCCAAATATCTGAATACATTCACCTTCTCCAAATGTCTTCTCTCCAGTCTGATATTCAGTTTTATGTTGCCTAGAATTTTATTATTCTCATTAATTTGCTCTGTACTATTTTTTTTTTTTTTCAACAAGTCTGCCGTCTCCCACCAAGGCAGGGTGACCCAAAAAGAAAATACTTTCATCATCATTCAACACTATCACCACACACATACATAATCACTGTCTTTGCAGAGGAGCTCAGATACGACAGCTGAGAATTGTCCCTCCCAGCTGTCACTATCCCAGACCCCTCCTTTAAAGTGCAGGCATTGTACTTCCCATTTCCAGGACTCAAGTCCAACTAAATCAATTAACTGGTTTCCCTGAATCCCTTCACACAATGTTACCCTGCTCACACTCCAACAGATCGTCATGTCCCAAAACCATTCGTCTCCATTCACTCCTATCTAACACGCTCACACATGCTTGCTGGAAGTCCAAGCCCTCGCCCACAATACCTCCTTTACCCCTTCCCTCCAACCTTTTCTAGGACGACCCCTACCCCGCCTTCCTTCCCCTACAGATTTATACGCTCTCCAAGTCATTCTACTTTGATCCATTCTCTCTAAATGACCAAACCACCTCAACAACCCTTCTTCAGCCCTCTGACAAATACTTTTAGTAACTCCACAGCTTCTCCTAATTTCCACATTCCGAATTTTCTGCATAATATTTACACCACACATTGCCCTTAGACAGGACATCTCCACTGCCTCCAGCCTCCTCCTGGCTGCAGCATTTGCAACCCATGCTTCACACACATATAAGAGTGTTGGTACGACTATACTTTCGTACATTCCCTTCTTTGCCCCCATGGATAACGTTTTTTGTCTCCACAGATACCTCAATGCACCACTCACCTTTTTTCCTTCATCAATTCTATGGTTAACCTCATCCTTCATAAACCCATCCGCTGACACGTTAACTCCCAAATATCTGAAAACATTTACTTCTTCCATAATCCCTCTCTCCAATGTGATATCCAATTTTTCTTTATTTAAATCATTTGATACCCTCATCACCTTACTCTTATCTATGTTCACTTTTAACTTTCTACCTTTACACACTCTCCCAAACTCGTCCACTAACCTTTGCAACTTTTCTTTAGAATCTCCCATAAGCACAGTATCATCAGCAAAAAGTAACTGTGTCAACTCCCATTTTGCATTTAATTCTCCATAATTTAATCCCACCCCTCTTCCCAACACCCTAGCATTTACTTCTTTTACAACCCCATCTATAAATATATTAAACAACCATGGTGACATTACACATCCCTGTCTAAGACCTACTTTTACCGGAAGTAATCTCCCTCTCTCCTACACACCCTAACCTGAGCCTCACTATCCTCATAAAAACTCTTTACAGCCTTCAGTAACTTACTACCTATTCCATACACTTGCAACATTTGCCACATTGCTCCCCTATCCACTCTATCATATGCCTTTTCTAAATCCATAAATGCAATAAAAACTTCTCTACCTTTATCTAAATACTGTTCACATATATGCTTCACTGTAAACACTTGATCTACACATCCCCTACCCACTCTAAAGCCTCCTTGCTCATCTGCAATCCTACTCTCTGTCTTACCTCTAATTCTTTCAATAATAACCCTGCCATACACTTTACCTGGTATACTCAGTAAACTTCTTCCCCTATAATTTTTACACTCTCTTTATCCCCTTCCCTTTATATAAAGGAACTATACATGCTCTCTGCCAATCCCTAGGTACCTTCCCCTCTTTCATACATTTATTAAACAAAAATACCAACCACTCCAGCACTATATCCCCCCCTGCTTTTAACATTTCTGTCATGATTCCGTCAATTCCAGCTGCTTTACCCCCTTTCATTCTACGTAATGCCTCACGCACCTCCCCACACTCACATCCTGCTCTTCTTCACTCCTAAACGATGTTGTACCTCCCTGGCCAGTACATGAAATTACCGCCTCCCTTTTTCATCGACATTTAAAAGTTCCTCAAAATATTCCCGCCATCTACCCAATACCTCCAGCTCCCCATCTACTAACTCCCCTACTCTGTTTTTAACTGACAAATCCATTCGTTCCCTAGGCTTTCTTACCTTGTTTATCTCACTCCAAAATTTTTTCTTGTTTTCAGCAAAATTTCTTGACAGAGCCTCTCCCATTCTTTCATCCGCTCTTCTTTTGCACTCTCTCACCACTCTCTTCACCTTTCTTTTACTCTCCATATACTCTGCTCTTCTATTAACACTTCTGTTTTGTAAAAACCTCTCATAAGCTACCTTTTTCTCTTTTATCACACCCTTTACTTCTTCATTCCACCACTCACTCCTCTTTCCTCCTGCACCCACCCTCCTATAGCCACAAACTTCTGCCCCACATTCTAATACTGCATTTTTAAAACTATCCCAACTCTCTTCAACCCCCCCACTACTCCTACTTGCACTAGCCCTCTTTTCTGCCAATAGTTGCTTATATCTCACCCTAACTTCCTCCTCCCTTAGTTTATACACTTTTACCTCTCTCTTACTTGCTGTTGCTATTTTCTTTTTGTCCCATCTACCTTTTACTCTAACTGTAGCTACAACCAAATAATGATCTGATATATCCATTGCCCCTCTATAAACATGTACAGTACATCCTGAAGCCTACTCATCAACCTTTTATCCACCAAAACATAATCCAACAAACTACTTTCCTTACGTGCTATATCATACCTTGTATATTTATTTATCCTCTTTTTCATAAAATATGTATTACTTATTACCAAACCTCTTTCTACACATAGCTCAATTAATGGTTCCCCATTTACATTTACCCCTGGCACCCCAAATTTACCTACTACTCCCTCTACAACATTTTTACCCACTTTAGCATTAAGATCCCCAACCACAATTACTCTCTCACTTGGTTCAAAACTCCCCACACACTCACTCAACATTTCCCAAAATCTCTCTCTCTCCTCTACACTTCTCTCTTCTCCAGGTGCATAAACACTTACTATAACCCACTTTTCACATCCAACCTTTATTTTACTCCACATAATCCTTGAATTTATACATTTATATTCCTTCTTTACCTGCCATAACTGATTATTCAACATTATTGCCACTCCTTCTTTAGCTCTAACTCTATTTGAAACCCCTGATCTAATCACATTTATTTCTCCCTACTGAAACTCTCCTACCCCCTTCAGCTTTGTCTCACTTAAAGCCAGGACATCCAGCTTCTTTTCATTCATAACATCTACAATCATCTCTTTCTTATCATTCGCACAACATCCACGCACATTCAAACATCCCACTTTGACGGTTTTTTTCTTCTTCTTTTTAGTAAGCTATACAGGAAAAGGGGTTACTAGCCCATTGTTCCCGGCATTTTAGTTGACTTTTACAACACGCAAGGCTTACGGAGGAAAGATTCTTATTCCACTTCCCCATGGATATGAAAGGAAAAGCAATAAGAACAAGAACTATTAAGATAAAATCAAAGAAAACTCAGATGAGTGTGTATACATAAACATGTACATGTTTGCGTAGTGTGACCTAAGTGTAAGTAGAAGTAGCAAGACGTACCTGAAATCTTGCATGTTTATGAGACAGAAAAAAAAGACACCAGCAATCCTACCATCATGTAAAACAGTTTCAGGTTTCTGTTTCACAGTCACCTGGCAGGATGGTAGTACCTCCCTGGGTGGTTGCTGTCTACCAACCTACTACCTACCTGTACTATGTTCCCTTTTAATTTTCTTCTTTACATGCCCCTCTTAAATTCTTCCACCAACCTTTGCAACTTCTTTTCAGAATCTCCCAAAAAAACAGTGTAATCATCTGAACAAGCATATACAATTGGAATAATAGAAGAAAAAGCAAGATCAAAGGCATAGTGAAAGGAAAGAGAAAAATGGTTTAATAGTTTTGTAAAATAGGATAGTGTAAAGAAAGTGTAGTAAACTATACAGTGGACCCTTGGTTTTCGTACAGCTCCAAACTCAAACAATTATGTAAGTGTATTTTTGTAAGTGCTTTTGTAAGTGTATTTTTGGGGGTCTGAAATGACTAATCTAATTTACATTCGTCCTTATGGGAATAAATTCGTTTGGTAAAGGCACTCGAACAGCATTCTGGAAAGAATTATCAATGAAAACCGAGGGTCCACTGTATATAGATGAAGGATCAACCCCTCACCCTCTTTGTTTCTTCCTGTATGACTGCAGCTTAACTTATTTCGACCTGAGGTAATTTTGTAGCATTTATTGCATTCATCTTTCCAGGTAATTTCTCTGATATTGGAGCTGTTAAACAGAAATACATACGAATGGCTTGAGGGAGTCTGTTCTTTGCTACTTCTGCCCCTCTTAGAACTGATGCTTACACTGGAGGACCATGCAACAAAGAGAGTGGCAACAGATCTCCTCCAGAAGGTGCTGCAGGAGGCTCAAAATCAGGACACACCACTTAGGTATGATCACTTGCAAGTTTGTCCTACAGACCAAAACATTTACAAAGGTAAATATTCAGTAATAGCATGTTAAGATAAACTTGCAGTGTGAATAATGTATTTAAGTTTATCTAGTTCTTTTGATCTATCTTTATTATTATTATTATTATTATTTTTTTTTCAACAAGTCTGTCGTCTCCCACCGAGGCAGGGTGACCCAAAAAGAAAGAAATATTATTATTATTATTATTATTATTATTATTATTATTATTATTATTATTATATAGAGAGAATCTCTAAACACATAGGGATTATACAGCATCTGGGAAATGTAAGGCAATGGAGTTTGATCCAAAGAAGGGGAGGGTAAGTCCAATTCCTTGAATTAAGAGTGTTTCTCCAGCATCAAGGAACATCTGAGGGGCATAGATTTCAATCCATTTAGTTTATAACTGAGTTACCACAATGCTTATACTACTACCATTTTTCAGTGTAATTTCCTTATTTATCTGTTCCACATCAATTCAAGGCATTGTCCGTGATCTATTATTGTTCACTAAACTGCAGTTACATCTCGCAAAATACTGTATTACAAAAACCCTGAAGCTATCTGAGCATCATTCACTTGTGAGAGCCCATCTGTGTGTGTTGTCAGGAGTGTGTACTTTTTAAACAGCTAGTCTCTAATTTTTTTTGTTCTTTTTTTTGTCAAAAGAATGGAATGGCTACCTTAAAAGGTCTTGTACATTATTTGTATTTGGTCTTGTACAATTTCTTGATAGGTGGCATTCACAGCTGCATCACATAGTGTAAAGCATGACTGCAGCTGTTATGTGTCAACATGAACAACACTCATTGTCTTTGAATAATACATTAAATTTAATACAGTAATTCAATTTGATGGTTTTACACTTTTGAGAGCTAGAAATAAATAAAATAGTACAGGAACATGCAAATAATTGCAAATAGTAAACCCTCTAAGTACCATTTTTGGCAATGATTCTACAGAGCAAAGTTTAGCTGAATAAATTAACATGTCAGTCATTAAGTTGTGTCACCAGTTCCAGAACCACTGATGCAAAAGGACAGTGAGAAGGTTAAGAAAGTGATTAATCACAAAAGTGCTCTGCAGTATCAGTTTGGCTGAAGAAAAGATTTAAGTAAAGAAGTGGTTCTTTTTTTACTTTTGCTGTTTTGTTGCTGCTGTGACTTGCATGTTCTCAACTAATGTGATTATCTGCATGCTAATTGATCAAAAGCTTTTCTGTTCCATAATAAAGTCAAAGAAGACTTGTCAAACATTAGTGACACAGTTAACACTTATCTTGATTGGCTTAATGTAGGGTTTTCTAATGTATTCAGAGGTAAACTGGTGAAATGTGTGAGACAGCTAGTAGTGCTACATGTGTCCTGGTCATCAGCAAGATTGTTCCGAGTGTTGAGTGTTTTGGGGGTGCTACACAGGGAACTGTTGGTTGATTGTCTCCCACACATTGCTCAAGCTGTTACAGCTACAGAGGAAAAGAGAGGCACAGGACTGGATCATACACTTCGGTGAGTACTGAAAACTTTACTTGTTTTAACTTAGTGAAGAAAGCAGTTTGTGCTGCTTGTATTTTTGTTTTTATCACACCAGTCGTCTCTCACCGAGGCATTTTTTTTTTTTTTTTTTCAACAAGTCGGCCTTCTCCCACCGAGGCAGGGTGACCCAAAAAGAAAGAAAATCCCCAAAAAGAAAATACTTTCATCATCATTCAACACTTTCACCACACTCATACATAATCACTGTCTTTGCAGAGGAGCTCAGATACGACAGCTGAGAATTGTCCCTCCCAGCTGTCACTATCCCAGACCCCTCCTTTAAAGTGCAAGCATTGTACTTCCCATTTCCAGGACTCAAGTCCAACTAAATCAATTAACTGGTTTCCCTGAATCCCTTCACAAAATGTTACCCTGCTCACACTCCAACAGATCGTCATGCCCCAAAAACCATTCGTCTCCATTCACTCCTATCTAACACGCTCACACATGCTTGCTGGAAGTCCAAGCCCCTCGCCCACAATACCTCCTTTACCCCTTCCCTCCAACTTTTTCTAGGACGACAAAAAGTAGACAACTTTGACGGCTTGTGAATCATCTTCTACAGAATATTAGACAAATCTCTGGCTAATCTACCACCAACGTCAGCACCGAGGCATGGTGACCCGAAAAAAAAAAAGCTTTCAGAAAGTTTTTCTTCTTTTTACATTTAGTTATTTATACAGGAGAAGGGGTTACTGGACTCTTGCTCCTTGCATTTTAGTTGCCTTTTATGTCATGCATGGCTTATGGAGGAAGAATTCTTCTCAACTTCCACATGGAATTGTATTTTAGTATTTTCACATACTATTAGTATATTACTATTGTTATAGGGGATAGGGAAGCAATGTAGCAGATGTTGCAAATGTATGGAATAGGAGGTAGGTTATTGAAAGCGGTGAAAAGTTTTTACGAGGATAGTGAGGCTCAGGTTAGAGTATGTAGGCGAGAGGGAGATTATTTACCAGTAAAAGTAGGCCTTAGACAGAGATGTGTGATGTTACCATGGTTGTTCAATATATTTATAGATGGAGATGTAAGAGAAGTGAATGCTCGGGTATTGGCAAGAGGTGTGGGGTTAAAAGATAAAGAATCTAACACAAAGTGGGAGTTGTCACAGTTGCTCTTTGCTGATGACACTGTGCTTTTGGGGGATTCTGAAGAGGTTGGTTGATGAGTTTGGTAGGGTATGTAAAAGAAGGAAATTAAAAGTGAATTTAGGAAAGAGTAAGGTGATGAGGATAACAAAAAAAATTAGATAACGGAAGATTGGATATCAGATTGGAGGGAGAGAGTATGGAGGAGGTGAATGTGTTCAGATATTTGGGAGTGGATGTGTCAGCAGATGGGTCTATGAAGGATGAGGTGAATCATAGAATTAATGAGGGGAAAAGGTGAGTGGTGCATTGAGGAGCTTGTGGAGACAGAGAACTTTATCCATGAAAGCAAAGAGGGGGGAATGTATGAGAGTATAGTTATACCAACACTCTTGTATGGGTGTGAGACATGGGTTGTGAATGTTGCAACAAGGAGAAGGCTGGAGGCAGTGGAGATGTCATGTCTGAGGGCAATGTGTGGTGTGAATATAATGCAGAGAATCCATAGTTTGGAGATTAGGAGGAGGTGTGGGATTACCAAAACTATTAACCAGAGGGCTGAGGAGGGGTTATTGAGATGGTTTGGACATGTAGAGAGGATGGATCAAAATAGAATGACTTCGAGAGTGTATAAATCTGTAGTGGAGGGAAGGCGAGGTAGGGGTCGGCCTAGAAAAGGTTGGAGGGAGGGGGTAAAGGAGGTTTTGTGTGAGAGGGGCTTGGACTTCCAGCAAGCGTGCATGAGCATGTTAGATAGGAGCGAATGGAGACAAATGGTTTTTAGGACTTGACATGCTGTTGGAGTGTAAGCAAGTTAACATTTATGAAGGGTTTCAGGGAAACCGGCAGGCCGGACTTGATTCCTGGAGATGGGAAGTATAGTGCCGACACTCTGAAGGAGGGGTATTAATGTTGCATTTTTGTAGCTGTAGTGTAAGGACGCCTCTGGCAAGACAGTGATGGAGTGAGTGATGATGAAAGTTTTTTCCCACCCTGCCTTGGTGGGAAACGGCCTATGTGTTAATAAAAAAAATATTTTGTTATAATGAACTGCTAAATCTTTAGGATATAGCATCAAGGGAATGGTAAAGGATTTAACATCGAGGGAATGGTAAAAGATTTAGGATCAAGGGCATGGTAAATAATCAGGTTTGATCCAGTGAAAGGGAAGATAGCCATATTTTCTTAGATCAAGAGCCCTTCACCATCAAGGAATTCCATTTTCAAGGGTTGCCAGTTATAAAAAGCATCTTAAACAGCTTCACTGATTGGTAGTTGTAGTAGAAATATGTGCTGTGCTATTTCTCATGATGCTGGCATTGTTGCTTCCACTAGAAAGTTGTACCTCAAAAAGTATTTCATTTTTAACAGAAATTAATGTCATTGGCCCCTGGAAATTTTCACAAAGCACAATTAACCCTGTCACTGTCCAGACCTCTGAAATTAGTACTCTTACTGTCCACATTAAAGCAAAAAAAAAAAAATCTGCAATGGTAGAGAATCTTTCCCTGAAGGTAATGACGCCAAAAATACAAAATTTAATGAAAAACTTATGGTAAGAATTATCCATTACACGCTTTATATACAGTGGAACCCCGGTTAACGAAAAAAATTCATTGCAGAAGCCTGCTCAAGTGCAATTACCGAACGAATTTACTTCCTTAAGAAAAAATGTCATTTAGGTTAGTCTATTTCATACCCCCAAAAATACACTTCCACAAGCACTTACAATATTATACTTACATAATTACACGATTTCCGGGGTGTTAGTTAACCGGGGTTCCACTGTATTGGTGATTTTTCTGACTTCCGAGTCCTATCGTAAGCCAATTCCATTGCTCAATTTGATCAAATTCTTAGCTATTTTGCCAGTAGGCCTTCCACTGATGTTACAGTTCACATTTCTGTTGCAAGACAGTGATAGAGTGAATCATGGTGAAAATGTGTCTTCTTTTTTGGGTCACTTTACCTTGGTGGGAGATGGCTGGTGTGTAAAAAAAAAAAATACACTCATAACAATATTGATATTAAAACTGACATGTATTCATTTGACTTGGGTTAATGGAAAACATATTACATATAGTATATTCTACACTGTCTTATACATTTGATGGCAAGATGCAGTTTTGAATAAATTAAAAATGTGATGGTAAAACAAATATTAATAAAACTGGTCATGAACTGTAGATACAGTAAATAAGACAATGTGAACTGAGTTCATATTTATATTTTCTAAAATTCCATATAGGGAAATTTATTCATTCAAAAGAAAGTGTTAATCCTATTTGCATCAGTGTCAATTTGTTAATTAAACTTTACACTTACGGTAATTAATTAAATACAGTCTCTTCTCACTTAACGACAGAGTTCCGTTCCTAAGACCACAACAGTAAACGAATTCGTCGCTAAGTGAGGAGCATGCTGTAATGGTAGTGGGTTTGTGTCACCATCTTTGATATTGTTTTATGTTACCTTTGCATCATTTATAACATTTCTGGTATATTTTTAAATGTTTATACAGTCAACCCCCGGTGATAGACGGCGTCGGAGGTCGTCCAAATCAGTGTTAGACAGGTTTTTTAATGAGAATTTTGGCTCAGTAATAGACAAGCCGCTCGGAGTCAGTGATTCGATCCCGTACGCGTGGCCCGTGGCCCAGCTGGGCGCCCAGGCACTCAGTGTGCTATTGTTTACAAGCGAGCGACCACCACCCACGCATTCATACCAGTATATTGTCATTATTCCACTATTTTTAGTGCTTGCAACTGCTAAATAAGCCACCATGGGCCCCAAGAAAGCTCCTAGTGCCAAGCCTGTGGTAAAGAGTGTAGCAGGGAGTGAAGCATTCATGCAGGGAGTGTAGCATTCATGCAGGGAGTGTAGCATTCATGCAGGGAGTGAAGCAGGGATGCAGGGAGTGTAGCATTCATGCAGGGAGTGAAGCAGGGATGCAGGGAGTGTAGCATTCATGCAGGGAGTGTAGCATTCAGGCAGGGAGTGTAGCATTCAGGCAGGGAGTGTAGCATTCATGCAGGGAGTGAAGCAGGGATGCAGGGAGTGAAGCAGGGAGTGTAGCATTCATGCAAGGAGTGTAGCATTCATGCAGGGAGTGTAGCCTTCATGCAGGGAGTGTAGCCTTCATGCAGGGAGTGAAGCAGGGATGCAGGGAGTGTAGCATTCATGCAGGGAGTGAAGCAGGGATGCAGGGAGTGTAGCATTCATGCAGGGAGTGTAGCATTCATCAGGGAGTGAAGCAGGGATGCAGGGAGTGTAGCATTCATGCAGGGAGTGTAGCATTCAAAGAAAAAGGCCAGTAACCCCAGAAAAGAACTTGCCACCTGCAGTGTTAATGGAAGGGGATTCCCCTTCCAAACACTAGCATACTACTCCATCCTCTTCCCTCCCGTCTTGCACACATCAACAACTCTTCAATAAATGTAAGTGACATGTTATTGTACTATTATTTCTTTATTTATCATAAAATTGTGTGTAATTTAATGTCAAAAAGTTCTAAAAAATATTTTATTTTATTACTTTTGGATGTCTGGAACGGATTAATTTTATTTCCATTATTTCTTATGGGGAAATTGGAATCGGAAATCGACCAAACCGGTAATCGACAGGCCCTCTGGAACGGATTACCGGCGATAACCGGGGGTTGACTGTACAGGAGTTTACTGTATATTGTAATAAACAGAATAGAGGAAATCAGCTCTAATTTAGATATGCATACTGGTCAGAGAGCCCTTTGTAAGTCCAAGTCGTCGGTAAACAAGTACAGTGGTACCTCGACTTACGATATTTTTTCATTCCAGAATGCTGTTCAAGTGCCATTACCAAACGAATTTATCCCCATAAGGAATGATGTAAAATAGACTAGTCCTTTTAGACCCCCAAAATTACACTTACAAAAGCATTTAAAAAAATAAACTTACATAAAAGGGTGAGTTTGGGGACCATCGTAAGTCGAGGTACCACTGTACATCACTAAGTGAGGAGATGCTGTATGTATTTAGAAATATAGTACAGTGGACCCCCGAGTAACGAACACCCCGGAAATCGTACAATTATGTAAATATAATATTGTAAGTGCTTGTGGAAGTGTATTTTTGGGGGTCTGAAATAGACTAACCTACGTGACATTATTCCTTAAGGGAGTAAATTCGTTCGGTAATGGCACTTGAGCAGGCTTCTGAAATGAAGTTTTTACGTTACTCGGGGGTCCACTGTATTGTAGTGTAATTAATTATTTAGAAATATAGTACGTACTTCCTTCTTGAAATAAGAATCTCACTATATCATGAAAGTATCAAATTTTGTAAGACCTGGGAGGAAGGGAGGGTAAATGCCATCCTTGTTACTGCATTCAGTTACAGTAGGGCCCCACTTATACGGCAGGTGAGGTTTCAGGCTACTGCTGGAAAGCAGAACGCCATTTTTTTCCACTTATAAATGCATATAAATGCCAGACAACAAGTTTACGCTAACTTATATGTATTAAGTTAGTAATAGAACTAGGCATTAAAAAACACAATAAAAAGTAAAATACATACACAGTACATTCATTACTTACCTTAAAATATTTGTAGTCTTATTAATGTAGGGTGAGAGGTGAGTAGTACTTATTTGTAGGGAGTCAGGTGTAGGTAGCCCTGGCTCGCCATTCCAAACTTAATATACAATATTTAAAGCAGAGATAAAATACACATATAGTACACTCATTAGTATTTACCTTAAAATATGTGTAGTCTTAATGTTGGATGAGAGGTGAGTAGTACAGTGGAACCCCGAGTAACGAACACCCCGGAAATCGTACAATTATGTAAGTATAATATTGTAAGTGCTTTTGTAAGTGTATTTTTGGGGGTCTGAAATGGACTAACCTACTTGACATTATTTCTTAAGGGAGTAAATTCGTTCGGTAATGGCACTTGAGCAGGCTTCTGGAATGAAGTTTTTATGTTACTCGGGGTTCCACTGTATTTATTTGTAGGAAGTCAGTGTAGGTAGCCGGTAGGTGTAGCCCGCCTGGGCTACACCTACCGGCTACCTACACTGCAGCCCAGAGCCATATTACCATCGACATAGTACTACCATGTTCACTGAATTTAATCGTTTCTAACAACTACCTTTAGATATCATCGTAAATGAAGGGAGAAGTACAGTGGTACCCCGAGTTTCGTACTGCTCCCAACTCGAACAGTTATGTAAGTGTATTATTGTAAGTGCTTTTGTATTTTGTATTTTTGGGGGTCTGAAACGGACTAATCTAATTTACATTATTCCTTATGGGAACAAATTCGTTCGGTAATGGCACTCGAACAGCCTTCTGGAACAAATAAAGTATGAAACTCGGGGTACCACTGTATACCATGTACATACATGTACTTGTAGTAAATAAAGATATACGTATATTAATAATTCATGCCGAGAATTGTAAACAAAAGCGGAGTGACTAGGCCAAATGCAGATTCATACACATTTTCTCTGGTGCTGGACCAGAGAAAACGTAATGTTTTCCTTCCGCCCGGCTATGACACCTCCATAGCATATAAACATAGCATGTTTATATGCTATGCAACGTGTTTCTTACATAATTTTGAAGAAAATATCATAGATGGATTAATGAAAATGTCTATATTAATGTAAAATAAGACATTTAATGTGCCCAAGAGTGATTATTATTACGTACTATTAGTATTATGTAATGTTTTTCCTCCGCCCGGCTACCACACCTCCATAGCATGTTTGTATGCTATGTAGCATGTTTCTTATATAATTTTGAACAAAATATCATAGATGGATTAATGAAAATGTCTATATTAACGTAAAATAAGAATTTAATGTGCCCAAGAATGATTATTATTACGTACTATTAGTATTACTATGATGATAAGACTAGAGGGACACTCTTAGTGATTTTAATGTGTACCTGCTCTCCAGCACAGTGTGTAAGTATATTTATGTACAGGTACACAAGTATTAATATCAGAGCACATAAAATATGCAATAACTTTAAAACACTTGAAATTTTGGAAAGTTTCCAGACATAATAGAGAGATGTGCTCACGGAGAATGTAAACAAACCGGGTGGCACGCACCATATTAGAAAGACGGGTTACTGTATAGCGAGTTTTGGTCATAATTTGAAATCGCCGTATTAGCAGAACACCATAAGGCTAAACGCCGTAAAGCGGGGCCTTGCTGTATATATGTGGATATGGGGGGACTGCTGTATACAGCAGTCCCCCCCATATCTGCGGGAGATGTGTTCCAAGACCTACCATGGATACCCAAAACCTTGGATAGTAGCAAACACTATACTACAGTAGACCCATGGTTTACGGTAGGCTCCAAACTCGAATAATTATGTAAGTGTATTTTTGTAAGTGCTTTTGTAAGTGTATTTTTGGGGGTCTAAAAGGACTAATCTAATTTACATTATTCCTTATGGGAACAAATTCGTTTGGTAACGGTACTTGAACAGCATTCTGGAACGAATTAATAACGTAAACCGGGGGTCCACTGTATATGTCGTTTTTTGTTTACAAACATACCTATGATAAAGTTTAATTGATAATTGTGCACAATAAGTCAAGAATTAGCACTTTTCATGGATGGGAAGCACTTCACAACTTCTCTTAGGCTTTGAAGAACTGCCATCATCACTACTTTTATGCTTTGATGTCATTATTAAGCAAAATTAAGGTTTTTTTTTGGGCCACAGTAAACTGCAGATAACAGAAAAAGTAGAAACCAAATCCACGGATACGGGTGTTCTACTATACAGTGGTCCCTCGGTTTTTGCCGAAAATTCGTTCCAGAATGCTGCTCAAGTGCCATTACCGAACGAATTTACTTCCTTAAGAAATAATGTCACGTAGGTTAGTCTATTTCAGACCCCCAAAAATACACTTGTAACAGCACTTACGAAAATACACTTACATAAATGTTCGAGTTTGGAGATGCACGAAAACCGAGGGACCACTGTACTATTAAGCCTTGTTTTAATAGGCTAATATGGGATAGAGTGTCTGGTAATACTGATTGGCTAGTAAATCTGAATAATGAAACCATTTTGTCTTTATCATAAAATAACGGAGAAGTACTGTAGCCACCAGAATTTTGTCTGTTGCTTCTGAAGTCAGTTTACTCACTGGATCATAACAATAATGAACAATTTTGTAAACTACAGGCTTTGTCTGCTGTTTTATAATCGAATATGGTTATCATTACTACTGGTAATAAAAATCTTTATCTACATACAGTGGACCCCCGAGTAACGAACACCCCGGAAATCGTACAATTATGTAAGTATAATATTGTAATTGCTTTTGTAAGTGTATTTTTGGGGGTCTGAAATGGACTAACCTACTTGACATTATTTCTTAAGGGAGTAAATTCGTTCGGTAATGGCACTTGAGCAGGCTTCTGGAATGAATTTTGTTCGTTACTCGGGGGTCCACTGTATTCTGCTCAGACTTCAGTTTCTACCATTATGATCAATATCACTGGTTAGTGCTCCTCTTTCCATCTCCCACACACTTCAGTTGTCACTGGGTTAATTAATATTTAAAAGAAATTTTATTTTTTATTTTTAACAGACATGGGTACCAGACACTCCTGGCCAGCTTAGGTGTAAATGAGGGAGATATAAAACCTTCATAGAATCGGTATGTACAGGAAGACTAAGTGGAAAACACTATTGTATATTTTCAAATAAATTTTTTTTATATTGAGTCTTAACATAAACCATCCTAAAATGCATGATGTAATAGCTTATGTTAAGTATGTCACTTAGACTCAGTTATTATGTTCACCAAAAAGCACTTAAGTTGTGTAAATCATTGAACTGTTTAGTTCAGGTGTCCCAGCCTGCAGCCTGCATGTGGCCCTTCTAGGAAACTGATGCGGCCCTCACATGAAATTATGAATTCACTTTTATGTAGGTTCCACACTGTACAGTATCAATAAAACCATGTAGCTCTCATCAAACATTTGACCATCAACTGTGGCCTACTTGTGTAGGAAGCTTGAGGACCACTGGTTTAGCTCAATGCAGGAGAATACATATACAGTGGACCCCCCGAGTAATGAACACCCCAGAAATCGTACAATTTCTTTCCTTTCAACACGTCAGCCGTTTCCCACCGAGGCAGGGTGGCCCAAAAGGAAAAACGAAAGTTTCTCCTTTTACATTTAGTAATTTATTCAGGAGAAGGGGTTACTAGCCCCTTGCTCCAGGCATTTTAGGCGCCTCTTACGACACGCATGGCTTACGGAGGAAGAATTCTGTAAGTATAATATTGTAAGTGCTTGTGGAAGTGTATTTTTGGGGGTCTGAAATAGACTAACCTACGTGACATTATTCCTTAAGGGAGTAAATTCGTTCGGTAATGGCACTTGAGCAGGCTTCTGGAATGAATTATGTTCGTTACTCGGGGGTCCACTGTAATGTACTATTACAGGGTGGCCCAAAAAAGAAAAAACAAAAGTTTCTCTTTAACTTTAGTAATGTAGTATACAGGAGAAGGGGTTACTAGCCCCTTGCTCCTGGCATGTTAGTTGCCTCTTACGACACGCATGGCTTACGGAGGAAGAATTCTGTTCCACTTCCCCATGGAGATAAGAGGAAATAAACAAGAACTAGTAAGAAAATAGAAGAAAACCCAGAGGAGTGTGTATATATATGCTTGTACATGCATGTGTAGTGTGACTTAAGTGTAAGTAGAAGTAGCAAGACGTACCTGAAATCTTCCATGTTTATGAGACAGAAAAAAGACCAGCAATCCTACCGTCATTTAAAATAATTACAGGCTTTCGTTTTACATTCACTTGGCAGGACGGTAGTACCTCCCTGGGCGGTTACTGTCTACCAACCTCAACCTCAACCTCCTCCTCCTCCTAATCCTCCTACTACTCCTCCTCGTACTACTACTATTATTCCTCCTCCTGGTAAGAATTTCACTCATTATCTGGTAAGAATTTCACTCATAACCCAGGATAATAAAAAATATTCACAATAAGGGAGCACTGTATCAACATCCAGGGTCCCAGACTATTCAACATCTTACCAGAAGATATCTGAAACACGGCTGGAACAAGTGTAGAAGCCTTCAAGAGGAAACTGGACGACAAGTATCTTCACCATTTGCCAGATCAACCAGGCTGTGACGGATATGTGGGGCTGCGGGCCTCCAGCAGCAACAGCCTGGTTGACCAGGCAAGCACCAGACGAGCCTGGCCCATGGCCGGGCTTAGAGAGTATAAAAACTCTTGAAACTCTTCAAAGGTATATCAAAGGTATATCCTACTCCTCCTACTACTACTACTACTACTACTCCTACTACTCCTCCTCCTCCTACTACTACTCCTCCTCCTCCTCCTACTACTACTCCTCCTCCTCCTCCTACTACTCTCCTCCTCCTCCTCCTACTACTACTCCTCCTCCTCCTCCTCCTCCTCCTCCTACTACTACTCCTCCTCCTCCTCCTACTACTTCTACTACTCCTACTACTACTACTGCCAAATGTGTTTTGATGATACCATTCATCAAAGAGTACATAGAAGTTATTTTCAGTCTCTTTCTCGACCCTGGGTGCTTTCACTTTGCCTGCTCTCCTTCATTGTAGATACTATATGATCTTTTAACTGCCATGATACTGGCAAAGGGCTCTTGCTCCAAAGAACTGTAGTCACCCTCTCCTTCTTTGGATCAAACCTGATTGTTTCCCATTCTCCAAGTGTTGTGTGAACTGGACTTGTCCTTCCCCTTACTTGAATGCCTCCCATTCCCAGGTGCTGTATGATCTCTACAGGTTTACCACTCTCACCACCCCCACTCTACCTGATTTAAATAAATAAATGTATGACCTCTACGGGTTATACATTTTCCCCATGAATATTAAAATAATAAAGTGTATAGCTCAGTGAGAAGACTTCTGATGGGCTTCAGCCATCCATTTATAACAATTGAAGATTGAAACAACTCTAGATGCTCCAAAGGTTCAAGATAACTGTTGTGTTAAGAATGATTTTTATTATATATTCAAGAAAAGTGATTCATGGGAGGTCATTCAGTGCTATATAGCAGTAGTGCTGATGCTAGAGGGCAGAAGCCAGGAGGGCAAAAAGAGAAAGTCATAATTAATGTTAAAAATTTGCAGTAGTGAACAGAGTCTTGCATCTGCTTTTTATCAGTTAACTAAGAGTTATATCTGATCTAATGTACTATACTGTACTACAATATTAAAAATTTAGGTCCATTGGGAAGTGGAAAAGAATTCTTCCTCTGTAAGCCATTTATGTCATAAGAGGTCCAACGACGTCTTCACTCTGCGGCCCTTTCTTTACCTTCCCTTCTTGCAGATGGACCCTCCTTTAATCCTGACTCTCTCATTGACTTTTTGACAGAAACTGACTTACTACACAAACTCTGAAGATTATACCTCTAGCACCTCCCTCAGTCCCTTCTACCTCGATCTCTTGCTACCCTCCACCCCTGCACTATCCACCGTCATCTTGCACTCCATACCCTACTAATCGTCCATCTCCCTCTTACAACCCACTCTCCCTGCATCCTACAATAACCTGCAGCGCTGTATAACCCCTGTGGTTTAGCGCTTCTATTTGATTATAATAATTATAATGTCATAAGAGGCAACTAAAATGCCAGGAGCAAGGGGCTAGTAACCCCTTCTGTATAAATTACTAAATTTAGAAAGAAAAACTTTTGTTTTTCTTTTTAGGTCACTCTACCTCGGTGGGATACAACCGTATTGTTGAAAAAAAAATTACCATTAGTAATACCGAATGGCAATGTGGGAGACTGGAAGTGCCTATTACTGCTATATTCATAGGAAAGCACCAAACCCATATGGGTCATACAGCACCTGGGAAATAGGAGATTAACAGGTTTGATTAAATGAATGGGAGGGACAGTCAAATTCCTTGGATGATGAGCCTTTCACTAGCATCAAGGAAGCTTCCATTGAAGGGTACTGATAGAGGTGAAGAAAAAGCTTGAAAGTGCTGGATACTAGAAAGGTAATGGGATTGAATCATTGATATTGAAAGGAGCTGACCTGAACAAGTCAACATTGAAGATCTACAGGCGAGATAACAAGACAGCTAAGAAACCAGAGTAGTGCTCTGTCAATGGTATTTTACTCCTCAAGGAAACCCGTGGTTTAGCGCTTCTATTTGATTATAATAATAATACTCCTCAAGGAGGTGCCTTGATTATTGTAAGGGGCTCTTGATCCAAGGAATTAGGCCTGTCATTACCCTAGGTGTTATATGGCACTTACAGGTTTAGCAGTCCCCCTGTGAATGCAATAATAATAATTTTCCATGAAGTGGAGAAGAATCCTTCCTCTGTAAGCCATACACATCTTAAGAGGAGATCAATGCTGGGAGAAAGGGGCTAGTAACCCCTTCTGTATAAATTACTAAATGTAAAAAGAAGAAAAACTTTGATTTCTTCTTTTTTGGGTCATCTTGCCTTGGTGGGAAATGGCTGCCATGTTGAAAATAATAATAATTACTAAATGTAAAAAAATATATAGTATATATATATATAAAGTTGGGATGTTTGAATGTGTGTGGATGTAGTGCTGATGATAAGAAAGATAATTTTGAGTGTTATGAATGATGTCCTGGCTCTGCGAAACAAAGCTGAAGGGGGTACAAGAATATCAGTGGGAAGAAATAAATGGGATTAGGTCAGGTGTATCTGAGAGAGATAAGGAAGAGGTAGTGATGATGTTGAATGATCAGTTATGGAAAGAAAAGAGGGAATATAAATGTATAAAATCAAGTGGGTTATACTGTATGACCCTGGAGAAGAGAGGAAATAGAGAGAGACATTGGGAAATAAACAAGTGTAAGGAGTTTTGAACCAAGTGAGAGAGTAATTATGGCAGGAAAAACGTGAATGGTAAAATGGGAGAAACAGTTGTAGAGGATATAGTAAGTTTGGGGTGCCAAGGGTAAATGATAACACGGGCTTTTAACTTAATTTTTGTATAGAAATCGATTTGGTAATAAGTAATACATATTTTAAGAAAATAAAAAAATAGGATAAATAATGGCATAATGATGACTATGTATTGGTGGATAAGAGCTGATGGGTAGACTTTTGGATGTTCATGTTTTTAGAGGGGCAACAGATATATCAGGTCATTATTGCAACTACAGTGAGAAAGGTTGGAGGAATGGGTAAAGGAGGTTTTGCATGTGTGGGGAATGGATATCCAGCAGGCATGTGTGAGCATGTTAGACAGGAGTAAATGGAGGCAAGTGGTTTATATGACTTGATGTGCTGTTGGAGTGTCAGCAAAGTAACAGTTATATAGGGATTCAGGGAAACCTGTTATCTGGACTTTGAGTCCTGGAGGTGGGAAGTAGTGCCTGCACTCTGAAGGAGAGGTGGGGATATTTGCAGTTTGGAGGGGCATCTGAACTGTTGTATTGGCATGCCTTTGGCAAGACAGTGGTGGAGTGAGTGTTTCTTCTTTTTATGGGTTACCCTACCTCGGTGGGAGATGGCTGATTTGTTATTTTATCAATAATGTAATAAGTCAGATGACTTCTTCATTGGCTCCTCAAGTGTCAATGATGTTGAAATGGAGATGTACTGGGCCTTCCCTCAAGGGAGGTTCCTTGACACTGGTGAGGGGCTCTTGATTCAAGGAATTAGACTTGACTTCCCCTTCCTTGGAGCAGACTTGACTGCCTTTCATTCCCAGGGCACTGTATGACCCTTGTGGGTTTAGCACTTCCACTTGATTAAAAAATGTATGGCTGGGGCCATTAGCAATAGGCAAATCAGAAAAACATACACCGTACTGTATGTTGAATGATTATGAAGCTGGTGGACAAAAAACAAGAACATGATTAGAATTTATTGAATAATAGGTATATAAAATATCTAGGATTTAATATGGATAGCAATATTACATAACACTGGCCCCTCAGGAGAGGGTCTTTAATGCTGGTGAGGAGTTCTTGATCCAAAGAATTGGACTTACCCTCTCCTTCCTTATGGTTAACCTAATTGTCTCCCATCCCCATCCTGACACTGTATGACCCCTTCAGGCTGACTGTGCCCCCTGAATATAATAATGGTACTACTAATACGTAATAATCAAACAACTAGAATTACCCAGATTACCATATTCCTTTGGTGAAATAATCAATAAAGCATATTAAAAGTACAAGCATTCACAACTTTTGCTTACAAAAGTCTGTCTCAAAATATTATACGCACAACTAGAGTAGCATTTTACTTTTCCTGTTATACCCTTTAAGTGGGTGCCTTTATCCAAGGAATTGAAGCTACCCTTCCCTTTCTTCCTTACATTAAACTTAATTACCGGTATTACCTCTATGGGTTTAGTGCTTCCCATAAATATAATACTCATTCTATGATACAAAAAAGGCTGTATTGATCTATACTCTTCCAGCATACCAAGCATACAAACATTTTTTTCTTTTAGCACTGGCCGGTTCCCATTGAGGCAAGGTGGCCCAAAAAGGAGGAAACATTTCCACCATCACTCACTCCATCACTGTCTTGCCAGGGAGCTGCTGATACTACAGTTCAACAATCCATATATTCTTACCCAGGGTAACCAGTTTCCCTGAATCCCTTCATAAATGCTACTTTGCTAACACTCCAACAGCACATTGTCATAAAAACCACTTTCCTTCACTCACTCCTATCTAACACGCTCTCACACGCTTGCTGGATGTCTAAGCCCCTCGCACACAAAACAACCTTTACCCCTTTCCTAGGACAACCCCTGCCTTGCCTTCCCTCCACTACAGATTTACATGCTCTCCAAGTCATCCTACCTTGTTCCATCTTAAAAAGGTACTAATACAACAAAACTATAGTTATAAGTTTAAATAAGGGGGGTAACTATATTACTCCTAAGTACAGTGCCTAGAAGTATTACAGGTAATTCTAACCCTTATTGTAATTAAATCAAACTAGACAGAAACCACAATTTAATAATTTGTATTAATTTATCTTAAATGCATAGTGTACTGAAAAATCATTGCGACAATGTTGGTAGTGTACTTATTAAAATTTTCATGAATATTTCCTAGCATTTTGGATGCTGATGAATTAGTTAATGTTAGGCTGAATACACAATAATTACTGGTTAATTATCCACTTCCTGTATAAAAGGGACTTCTCTAATTTATCTACAAATTTTTTGTATGTGGGAAGATGAACTCTATCATCATGATTATCAGTAGAGGCACAATCTGAATATTCATGAACAATTACTGTAGCAGCAGATATATGTTGACTAACTGGGGGACTACCACCAGCAATACCAAACGATGACGCTGTTAAAAAATGAGGCCGTAAGACAGCTATTCCCATTTCCTTCATGCGGCCCACTGTGCGTACTTGTTGTGATAAAAGTAAAGTGCCTTTTTTCATGTGTTCCATATCAAGGCATACTTTCTGAGTAGTTAAGTGAAATTCCGCTACATCCCGATAATGATGGTTGCCACCCTTGAGGGCCAGAAGGGTTTCCTGCAGGGTGGCTTTGAGCTCAAGCATAATATATTGATCTAAATCTAAAATCAGAACATTTTCTTGTGTGTCCTTATGTCGATAAATACAATCAAGCTCAATAATTCTCTTTACTATAGGTCTAGTAAGCTTAAAATTTTGAGATGAACTAAACAGCTTTTCTTCATATTCAAAACCTATTTCATCACTATACTTGTCCAGTAATTTTCTAGCCAAAGGTGTAAGAACTAGACCATAAATAGAGAATTTATCTACACCAATTATGTTATAAAATGAGATAAATTCAATAACTTTAAGAGTAGCAACAGGACTCTCAACAGGCAGAACGCATACTGCAGACTTGTTGATGACGCTCTTCAAACTATCACTCTCATGTATAAAAACAGGTTGTGATGGTTCTGAAGAGCCTACTTTGAACTGTATCATGTATGGTGTTTTGCTTAGCATGAGTTTCTTACTATCAGCTGTACATAAAATGTATAGAACACCTATATCCTCTTCAACGGTGGTCTGCCCATGGGCCCTTTCTGATGCAAATTCAACACTGCAGGTACCAGGGACAGGTGCATCTTCTGACTCGAACCAGATCAAACAGCTAAGGTCTTCTGGAGTTTCAGTAGTTTTGCGTACAGCTGCAATAGTCCTGATCTGAGGTTCACCAATGCCATTTTGCTCATCCCAAAATGAAGAGTAGACTTCAAGATCTGATGTAACTTGCACCCAATCTGTGGGGGGTGTGGATACTTTGTGATGGGTATTGTATCCACATTGGGGTCTGATGACTTCCCCTTTTGATGGGGCCTCCCCAAATGTGTCCAGATATTCAAGAGTGTACCGTAATCTTTCATATTCATGTTTATAAAACAAAAAGGCAACAAGACTAACAATGGTTATGATGGTAAGAGCAAGTTGCTGGTATTTACGCATTGTTCCATCAACCTGGCGAGGACTGGTGGGATCATGTAGAGGGTTGTACTGGATACCCTTTGGTTTATCACTGAGATTCTGCATCCATCTGTGGAAGAAAATTGTACTCTTAGAATTACTGATACATAAGTTTTTCAGTGTACTGTATTACATGTTTTCCAAGGATTGTTGCTACCACTATACTGTGCACTAGATAGGAAAATATTTTGTATCCAGTGTCAGCACAGTCAGCTCAAAACAAACATTTGAGCACTAGGCAAGGGTGAGACACAGGAATCAGATTTTATTCAGATTATTAACCTACAGGATTAGTAACCAAGATAGTCACTCAGCCACTTATTTTTTTATAGGGGGTCTTTATATCCTTTTCTTCTGGATATATAGGTGACTAAAGGCAACATGTGTAAGGACCCATACCCAACATTTCCACATCCCAGGTTTGAACCCAGGCTCTTCAGTCGGGAGTCAGAGATGCTATCACTTGAGCAATGAGTCAGATTTACAATCTGCTTATAATTTATTTAAGAACATTACATTGTACAAATATGTACTAATAAAAGTTGTAGTAGAAACAGACTAAGTATTGTAATACACATCATGAACCTTATACATATATGTTATTTATTACCAGTCTGGGACATATTTGTTATTTTTAATAATTTCACTACTGAACATTGCCTATTCATCCATTATTTTATTATAAACCCCTTAAGGGAGGGCCCTTGATGCTGGTAAGGGGCTCTTGTTCCAATAAATTCCAATTCCCTGAAGTCTGAATGCCTTCCATTCCTCCAGACAATGTATGACCCTTGTGGGTTTAGCACTCCCCCATTTATACAATAATGAAATATATTCTCCCTTTCTCCTGCTTCTACAATGGATGTTCCTTGATGTCGGTGAAGAGCTCTTGATTCAAGGGATTGGACCTGTCCTTTCCTCTTCCTTAGATAAGATGAGATAGATACGTACTTTATTTCAGCATGATAATATGTTTGTACAGAGGTGAATGACATATAGGTGTGCATATAGAAAGCCCCTTAATAAGCAGAGCATTTTGGGCAAACTTAATACAGTGGTACCTCGACTTACGATATTTTTTCATTCCAGAATGCTGTTCAAGTGTCATTACCAAACGAATTTATCTCCTTAAGAAATGTTGTAAAATAGACTAGTCCTTTTAGACCCCCAAAATTACACTTACAAAAGCATTTAAAAAAATAAACTTACATACAAGGGTGAGTTTGGGGACCATCGTAAGTCGAGGTACCACTGTACTAACTTAAGATTAATAAGACAATGACAAATTTAGTGGTTTCATATATACAGTGTCTTAAGTGATTGTAAATACAGTGGTACCCTGGTTTACGATATTTTTTCATTCCAGAATGCTGTTCAAGTGCCATTACCAAACAAATTTATCCCCATAAGGAATAATGTAAAATAGACTAGTCCTTTTAGACCCCCAAAAATACACTTACAAAAGCATTTAAAAAAATAAACTTACATAAAAGGGCGCATTTGGAGACCATCGTAAACCGGGGTACCACTGTACAGTGGACCCCCGAGTTTCGTAAAAACTTCACTCCTGAAGTCTGCTCAAGTGCCATTACCGAACGAATTTACTCCCTTAACCCTTTGGGGGTTGGTGCCGTACTAGTACGTTTTACGAGCAGGGGTTGGTGCCGTACTAGTACGCCCAAATTCTAGCGGCCTCAATTTAAGCAGAAAACGTCTGGTAGGCATACATATGAAAGAATGGGTCTGTGTGGTCAGTGTGTGCAGTATAAAAAAAATCCTGCAGTACACACTGCATAATGAGAGAAAAAAAACTCTGACCGTTTTTTTCGATTAAAACAGCGACTTTGCAGTCGATTTTCGTATGGTATATATTGATGTATTCTCGTTGTCTTGGTCTCATTTGATAGAATGGAAGATATATTACAGAAATAGAGATGATTTTAATTGGTATGACAATGACAAGTACCTTGAAATTGAGCTCAAAGTAGCAAAAATGTTCGATTTTTGACGATGTTCAAGAGTAAACAAATCACACCATGCCTCCAATACACATCAACTGGTGAGTCTTATATTCATGCACAAGTGCTCTGATATTATTTGTACCATTTTTACAATGATGCAGTTGTATACATAACAGTAAATCTTCTATTTTTGTGAGAATAAAAATTCAAAATGAAAAGCAAAAGTAATGGAACAGGGGCCTGGAGACGTGACTAATGAACAGAGAACATGTTATTTTAGTGCCAGGAATGTCTGCCTTGTTTATTCTGGACCCTATTTTGAAATTGGCATCGTTTGAAATTTGTGTGAAATTGGAAAATTGTCATTTTCTGACCACTATTTTGGGTAGATGAAATTGGTAAATAGGCAGTTTCTTGTACTCAATCGATAGAAGAAATGGAGTTCTATCGAAATAGCTATAGTTTTAGGAGACTGAAACATTGGAATTTGTCGAAAATAGGGCTCAAAGTGGGCAAAATCGCCGATGCGTAAGTGTCATGGCTACCGATAACTTCGCGAAAGCATAATTCCGTTAGTTTTCGATCAAATTTCATAATTTTGGTGGCGTTATGATCGGAAAAAGATTCTCTATCATTTCATAAGAAAAATTAATTTTTTTTTCCAAAAATTTTCGACCCAGGAACACTTTCCTGAGAAGGCCTGTCGACCCCCAAAGGGTTAAGGAAAAATTTCACGTAGGTTAGTCTATTTCAGACCCCCAAAAATACACTTCCACAAGAACTTACAAAAATATACTTACATAATTGCACGATTTCCGGGGTATTCGTTAACCGAGGGTCCACTGTACAGTGGACCCCTGGTTTACGTACTGCTCAAAACTCGACCCATTATGTAAGTGTATTTTTGTAAGTGCTTTTGTAAGTGTATTTTTGGGGGTCTAAAAGGACTAATCTAATTTACATTATTCCTTATGGGAATAAATTCGTTCGGTAACGGCACTCGAACAGCATTCTTGAACGAATTATGGCCGTTAACCGGGGGTCCACTGTATAAATTTAGGAGTTACAGTGAATACAAGTGAATATCTTATTAGTACAGTGGACCCCCGAGTTTCGTAAAAACTTCACTCCTGAAGTCTGCTCAAGCACCATTACCGAACGAATTTACTCCCTTAAGGAAAAATGTCACGTAGGTTAGTCTATTTCAGACCCCCAAAAATACACTTCCACAAGCACTTACAATATTATACTTACATAATTGTACGATTTCCGGGGTTTACGAAACTCGGGGGTCCACTGTACAGTACATGCTATATATATATATGACTTTTATCAAGTTTATTTGTTTAAAGAATTACAGGTTTGATTATAAATAAAGGTAATGAGGATTCTAGCATATTAACATTAAGGGGACATAATGTTTTAATGGTTGAGAGGATTACATATATTATGAATAAGATTATACCGTTTTACATATGTTTGTGACATTGAGAATATGGATATTTAGCTGATGTTTGGATACATTAATAAGTTTATTTAGGTACAGATACACATAATTATGTACAATTATCTTTTTTTTTTTTTCAACAAGTCGGCCGTCTCCCACCAAGGCAGGGTGACCCAAAAAGAAAATACTTTCATCATCATTCAACACTTTCACCACACTCATACATAATCACTGTCTTTGCAGAGGCGCTCAGATACGACAGCTGAGAATAGTCCCTCCCAGCTGTCACTATCCCAGACCCCTCCTTTAAAGTGCAGGCATTGTACTTCCCATTTCCAGGACTCAAGTCCAACTAAATCAATTAACTGGTTTCCCTGAATCCCTTCACAAAATGTTACCCTGCTCACACTCCAACAGATAGTCATGTCCCAAAAAACATTCGTCTCCATTCACTCCTATCTAACACGCTCACACATGCTTGCTGGAAGTCCAAGCCCTCGCCCACAAAACCTCCTTTACCCTTCCCTCCAACCTTTTCTAGGACGACCCTACCCCGCCTTCCTTCCCCTACAGATTTATACGCTCTCCAAGTCATTCTACTTTGATCCATTCTCTCTAAATGACCAAACCACCTCAACAACCCCTCCTTCAGCCCTCTGACAAATACTTTTAGTAACTCCACACCTTCTCCTAATTTCCACATTCCGAATTTTCTGCATAATATTTACACCACACATTGCCCTTAGACAGGACATCTCCACTGCCTCCAGCCTCCTCCTCGCTGCAGCATTTGCAACCCATGCTTCACACCTACGCAAAGCATTTGATACAGTCGACCATGATCTATTGCTTACAAAATTAGCGCACTATGGTATTAGGGGGCACCCCCTCAACTACCTAAAGTCGTACCTTAGCAACAGAAGTCAGTACGTGAACACAAATGGAGAGAACTCTTCCACACAACAAATTACAGTCGGTGTCCCTCAAGGTAGTGTCCTGGGGCCACTCCTATTCCTCATTTACATAAATGACCTACCGAATGCATCACAACTACTCAAACCCATTTTGTTTGCAGATGACACAACATATGTCTTCTCTCACCCAAATCCAGTCGTACTAGCCAACACAGTTAATGCCGAATTACAGAAAATATCAACATGGATGATGACAAATAAGCTTACTCTCAATACGGACAAGACCTACTACATTCAGTTTGGAAACAAAGCTACAAATGTTCCACTTAACATAACGCTAAATGGTTCACCCATCACAAGGCTCACAGAGGGAAAATTCCTAGGAATCCACCTTGACAGTAGTCTTAAATTCCAAACACACATACAACAAATTTCCAAGAAAATCTCAAGGACAGTAGGTATATTATCTAAGATACGCTATTATGTGCCTCAACCAGCTCTCATTGCACTATATCATTCTCTTATCTACCCTTATCTCACCTATGGAATCTGTGCATGGGGCTCAACAACATTAAATCACCTTAGACCACTCATAACCCAGCAAAAGGCTGCAGTCAGGATGATAACAAATTCCCACTCTAGACAGCATACTCCACCTATATTCAGAACCTTAAAACTACTCACCATAAAAAATATTCATACCTATTCATGTGCCTTCTACATACATAAAACTCTACATGCTAATATCAACCCTGCGCTCAGAATTCTCCTCAACAACTTTAATAGGTCCCACGAACATGACACAAGACACAGATCACTATTTGACATACCCAGAGTCCATACTAACCAATGTAAAAATTCTATGCACATAAAGGGCCCCAGAATCTGGAATTCATTACCAGTAAATATCAAGTTAACCTTGTCGGAAAATCAATTCAAGACTCTTCTCAAAAATCACCTACTCACCCTATACTAAATACTCATACTGTAACAAACTTCCAAACCCAATATTATTTTACTTAAGATGATCTCAATTTGATATGTTCATCCTCCTTAACACTTGTTGCAATTTCATATCATCATATTGTCATTTAAAATCTTATAGTATCATCATTTTCTTAATTTGAAATAAAATATATATCTAGAAGAAACTCTAAAAACTATTTCTAGTATTGTTATTATACTAGTATAGCATCAACATACTGTAATTTGAAATAAATTCTACAACTAGATTAAACTCAACCAATTTGTCTTGTATTGTCTTTTAATAGTATGTATAACCATTTAATAATTTAAATAATACAGAACTAGAATAAACTCAATCAATTTCTTTAGCATTAAGTACTTAGTGAATAAGTCTCTAGAATAAAGTGCCCCTAATGCCATGGCATGCCAGTGGCTCTCCTTGCATTACAGTTTTATAATTGTTTTATAATTGTAACTACCAATAACATTGTACACTTGTAACATGCATTGAAATAAAAATTATTATTATTATTATTATACACCCATACAATTATCATACATAGTGTAAATTATCTAGGATAACCCAAAATAGTCAGACAAATTTACTTATTTCCATTGGGGTCCTTGAACTGAACCTGACTGCCTTTCATTCATTCCCCAGGCACTGTATGGGTTTACAGCTTCCTCCTAAATATAATAGTTTATTTTATTTTAATTAGGAGGAAGCACTAAATCTATAGGGGTTATATAATGCCTGGGGAATGTGTGGCAATGAAGTTCAATCCAACAATGGGGATAAATTTAGTTCCCTGAATCAAGAGACCATCACCGGCATCAAGACACCTTTCAAGGGGCTTGAATATAATAACTGTACGAAGTGCTGTTTGATGTCAATGTGACATTTAATAATCTTTTAATGCTTATTATTATTATTGGTATTATGATGATTATTATTAATTATTATGAAGACACCTGCTGTCCATGTTCAGCTGGCAGTAAAATAGGTTCCTGGGTGTTAGTCGAATGGTGTGGGTCGCATCCTGGGGGACAAAATTAACTTAATTTGCTCGAAATGTTCTGTATAACCAGAGGCTTTCTATATAGCAGTAGTATGTCAATGATGTCAGCCATGGTCTGTATAAGTTATATCATGTACTACTTTTAGAAATAATTATTATTATATATTATATATAAATATTATATTATTTTATTAAAATCAAGTACTAAATCTGTTAGTGATACACTGCTGCATCTTTTAATGAAACAATGCCTAAAATGTGTTAGCAAGTGTGTTAAGAATTACATGAGACCAAGTCTCACCTCCCAGTGCACCAATGTGTATTATGAGCGAGGTTTCTTCTTCAGCGTGGGTACAGATTGCTTTAAGGTTTCTCCCGAGGTTTACAATATAAACCAACGTGTCACAACAGCTGCTGGTAATGAAGGCACTTTTTTTCCCCTCCTTGTTGGGAGTTTATAGGGCCGTCACGGCTTACGCTGTATTGAGCCCTTTTACCAATTTCTGGGAAGAAATAGTGCCCAGGATAGAGTAGGAATTTGGGAAGGAAACTTAAGATAACTTGAGTAAGTTTATTCAAGTATACACAAATACAGTTACATAGATTATCATACATAGCAGCATATGTGTAGAGAACCCAGGATAACCCAAAAAAGTCAGAGTGACTTATTTCCTTTGGAATAATCTTGCTTACTTACTTATATAGACCCTTGTGGTTTAGCGCTTCTTTTGATTATAATAATAATAATAATACTTATATAGAATTGTCCCTAATGCCATGGCATGCCAGTGGCTCTCCTTGCATTTCAGTTTTATAATTGCTACTACCAATATCTATGTAAACTTGCGAAGAAATAAAATTTACTTTACTTACTTACACTTCGACTTTTTTTTGGGTTATCCTAGGTAATCTTTGTATTGGACTAATGAAGCCACTGTGTGGCGAGACGTTTCCTTAATAAACATTCCCATATGTTGCATAAGTATCTCAATCTTCAACTCGTCGGTTTTCAAAACCATTTATCATTATGTAGGTCTTCTTGTGTAGTTAAATACGTACAATTCTACCTTCAACAAGGAAAGTAGCTGATGACAAAGTTGTCAGTTACACAACATTGTAAGGTTATCCTCTCTTTATTGTTTATGTAAATGACTCGGTTTACTTTAGTCCTACTGTATCTCTTTATTGTAACTGATTTTCACACAGTTCAGTTACTTAGCTGTTTTAAATTTTAAGGTTTAAATAATAAAATATTACAAAGACCCCAATGGGAAGTCACTTTGTCTGACTTTTTGGGTTATCCTATGTAATTTACACTATGTATGATAATTGTACTTATGTGTACCTGTGCCTAAATAAACTTACTTTAGGTTTAATACAGCTTAAGTTAGGGGAGAAATAACCTAAGCAACAACTTTTTCTTCAACGGCCAAAATTAATATCATAAAGATAAATAACAAAAATATATAATTTTTCATATAAGTAGATTATTATTATAATCAAAAGAAGCGCTGAACCACAAGGGTTATACAGCTCATATAAGTAAAGTCTTCTTGATTCGCCGGGATTCTCCTGGCCCGGGCCTTGTCCAAGTGGTGGCCCAGCCTTGGCTCCATTTCTCGGGAGTATCTCAAACTAATGTCTGACATGGGAGGAGGTACATGTACCTCCTCATCGTTGGGACCAACTGTCCCCAGGCCTAGCCACATTCCCCGCCATCACGGGGCTCGTATGGAGAAGCTAGGCATCTCTGGTCTGCCATCTTCCCAGCCCCAGGGGAGCTAATAGGAATGGCAGTCTTGTGAGCTGCAGGTGGTAGCAAGCTCTGGCTCAGGCACCTACCCTGCCCTAGAAGGGCTAGGCGTGGTGTCCTCCTCAAGTAGAGTCTGCATATTGGACATCACAAAAGAAAGTAAAAATTTACATAGTTTTGATAAACTCAGCCACGTCTTCACATTATTAAAAAATATTTTTAAAGCCTCACATTGTTTGACAAATTATCTGATTTTAGAAGGCTATAAATTTATTAATATAAATAATTATCGAAGGTGAATTAATAGAGGTTATTATTAAAGAGATGATGTAGAGAGGTTGGAGGGAGGTGAAGGGGGTAACTTTTTTTTTTCCCTGAGAAGCGAAATTCTTCGCGGGAAAAATATCTGAGCTGGAGATTGTTGAGGAGTGAAGGTGAAGACCGCGGGAAGATGGGATGTCTGCACAGCACGGGCTGGTGGTCCCACAAGGAGCCCAGGGAGCCCCACCAGGAGCCCAAAAGTTACTCTTGGTGAGTTGATATAAGTGTTACAGCTCCTGGGTCAGTCTTAGCTGCGCTGGGCTGGCTTGTCACTCACCTCATCCATCTGTCACACACCTCATCCATCTGTCACACACCTCGTGCATCTGTCACACACCTCAGCTACCTGTCACTCGCCTTATTCATCTGTCACTTACCTCATCCACCTGTCACTCACTCCATTCATCTGTCACTCACCTCATTCATCTGTCACTCACCTCATCCACCTGTCACCTCATCCATCTGTTACCTCATCCACCTGGGTGATGTCATTAATGACTTTTTCCTTTAGAAAAGTCCCTTGATGCCAATGAGGGGCTCTTGATCCACAGAATTGGGTCTGACATACCCTTAATTAGAACTCAATAGCCTCCTATCCCATCCCCCCAAGACCCCAATGAAAATAAGTAAAAAATCTTAATGGAAACAGTCACTGCTTTTCAATTTTTGGGGATTATCCTAGGTAATTTACACATACATACTATTATGTATAACAGTTGTACTCATTGAAAGATTGTGTAATTGTATTTATAGAAATTTACCTGGGGGTGTTGTGTGACCCATGTGGGTTTAGTGCTTCTTGTTAATTATAATCCCTTATGGGTTTAACGCTTAGGTGGCCTGTGGCCCGTATACCTGGATATCTGGAGTATACCTGGTGAGGGTTTTGGGGGTCAATGCCCCCGTGGTCCAGTGGCCTGGTAGGCAGCGCTCTCGCTTCACACACTTGAGTGTCCGTGGTTCGATCCCTGGCAAGGTTGGAAACATAGGGCATGTTTCCTTGCATCTGCTGTCCCATTCACCTAGCAGTAAGTAGGTACTTGGGTGTTAGTCTACTGGTGTGGGTGGCATCCTGGGGGACAAGATTGAGGACCCCAATGGAAATAAAACAGATAGTCCTCAATGACGCACTGACTTTCTTGGGTTATCCTGGGTGGCTAACCCTTCGGGATTAAAAGTCCGAACAAAATCTTATGATTACGTATAATAATAATAATAATTTGTGGATCAAACTAGATTTCCCAGGCTCTGTTTGACCCATATAAGCTTAGTCTTTTCTTAATGTCATTGATGACTTGTTTTAGTTAAAAAGAAATTATTTTCAGCAAAAGGCAGAAAAGTATGAAAAGAAGATAAATACCTATTTACATACAGGTAAGATCACGTTTGGGTTAGACTTCAGATTTCAGTTGGGTTGTGTACTGCTATAGTTTCTTAGACCCTTCTGGAAATAAGACATGTTAACCTTACTGAGTTATACTAGAATAAGTCACTTTGTCTGACTTTTGGGTTATTGTAGGTAATTTACACATGTGTTACTATGTATTTCTAGCCTAATACATAACCATTACCAAACTCATTGGTGCTACATTGTTATAAGTAATTTTATCTTATTAGTTTATATCTAATTACCTTCTAGCTTATTAAATAACCAACACCAAACTCATTGGTGCTACTCAATTTTGTAACTTAAAATTAATAGATTAACTAAATTTGTAATTTTTACTGTACTTTATTTCATTCTAGCTTAATACATAACCAATACCAAACTCATTGGTGCTACATTGTTATTAGTAATTTAATCTTATTAGTTTATATCTAAATTTTCTTTAATTTTACTGTACTATATTTCATTCTAGCTTAATACATAACCAATACCAAACTCATTGGTGCTACATTGTTTTTGATAATTATATCTCATTAGTTTATATCTATTTTTTATTTTCATACTAGCTTAATACATACTCAATACCAAGACCACTATGTTTATTTGTTACTATACTCTATTTGACCAATGTGCATTAGTTATATACTTACCAAAACATCCCCTTACAACAGATATCAGTACTATAACTCACCACACTATACATGATATAACAAAATCACTATTTAACCTAAATGATGAATGAT
>WNWK01009684.1:0-74974 GCA_009830355.1 Cherax destructor | reverse complement strand
CCTCCTTAGACCTAACGACTTCTATGGCTGACCTATACTTATCTAGTAGCTCCTGTCTTCTGCCCTTCCCAATGTCATTACCACCAGCACTAAGACAGATAATAGGCTTGTTCCCATTACCTGACATAATATTATCCAACCTGCTGACTATGTCACCAATACCAGCTCCTGGGAGGCACACCCTCTGTCTGACCTTCCTGTCTCTGTTACAAAAGGCACGGTCCATATATCTTACCTGAGAGTCTCCCACAATCAGAATATTCTTACCTTGATTAGCAGGGGAGTCAGTGGTACCTTTAACCTCACTGACCACTGAAGTACACTCGTCCTGGAGAACAGAGAATCGATTTCCTACCTTCACATCTTCACTATTAACCTTCTTTATCTTCCTTCTTCCTGAATTGTGAACCACTTGCCACTTAAAGCGGCTGCCACTTTCACTGTTGGTAACCATTTCCTCCTTACCAGCTCCAACCATCTCACACTCACTCCCACACCCATCTAGGCGAAGCTTCAGCCTCCTATTTTCCTCCTGAAGTAGTAGAACCTCCTTCTTCAACACTTCAACCTGAGATTCTAAAACACTGCAGTGAGCCATGTGCTCGGTATCACCCCACGCTAATTCCCAGACAGCTTAGGACAGGTATGACCAGACGTGACCACTGACCTCAGCGTACTGTCCACTGACCTCAACTTTGTCATCCTCCTCTGTACGTTTCCCAGAGCATTTATATCCATTCTGTAATACAGTGACCAGAACTGTGCAGCATAATCTTGTAGTGGGTGTCTTTCGTAGATTGGGTAAGATAATAAAGACGAGCTTGGGTGGTAACGGTATATTGGAGTCAGATATATGGGAGTCCCGGAGAGCCTACACGCCTGACGCCTGATCTACCCTATGACTCGATGGTAACTGACTGCTAGGAGGGCCGAGGAGCGTTCATATTCGAAGACTGACCTTTGACACTGCTTAGGTCATCAAGAATGTAACGGTCAACGATCACATGCAAAGCTCTTGACTCAGTAACGGTTATAAGCTACTATGTACTATAACTGAACTGCTTGACAATCTAAATGAGGCCTAACCAAGGATATATAGAGTTGAAGAACAACCTGAGGACTTCTATTATTTGTACTTCTTGATATGAAGCCAAGGATTCTGTTCGCTTTATTGTGAACACTTATGCACTGTTGTCTTGGCTTCAGATTACTGCTAACCAGAACTCCTAAATCCTTTTCGCAATCAGTAATATTAAGATCTACATTATTTAGTTTATATGTGGCATGGTTATTGTCCTGCCCAAAATTTAGAACTTTGCATTTGTCTACATTAAACTGCATCTGCCACTTCTCCCACCACTGCATCAGTATTCAAATCATCCTGGAGTTCTCTAATGTCCTCATTTGAATGAATTGGACGGCCTATTTTGGTGTCATCAGCAAATTTGCTTATGTCGCTATTTATTCCCTCGTCTATGTCGTTTATGTAAATTGTAAACAACAAGGGGTCCAACACTGACCCCTGTGGAACACCGGTGTTATATAGTGTTATGTATGCAATGTGGTGTTATGTTGTGTTATGTGATAATATTGACATAGGATGAAGAATATAATTCACAGCAACCTGGAAAAGACTGACAAGTTGTCACAACAATTATATACAGTTATTGATGTAGGATCAACGTCAGGACTCACTAAATCTTCCTCCAGGAATGAATCCTGATAATGGCGATGAATTTGTCGTCGAAACGTTGATTATACGATAGTAAATATGATGACAGGTTTACGTTTTTCCCTGACATGTCATGAACTGTGTTGTGTTTGGTGTTGTAAGTTACGGTGTTATGTGGTGTTGTGTGGTGCTATATAGGACATTATTGTGATGTGTGGTGTTGGCGCGCCTTCAATATCATGCTCGTGTCAGCCCCTGGCCATTAAAAACTCAAGTTCCTCCTCAGTTTTTTTTTATTCCATCACGTTGGCTTCAAAGAGATGCTAAAGTTGCATGGGTGCCAATTCTTAGATCCAATATTCCCTTCACTGTCCCCTTCCTTTCTGGCACTAAAATATACCTGAGTTCAACAGCGGAGGTATATATATAGTCTTATGGCGAAATAGAATCAGAGTGTGTCAAAGACAGCAGAGAATAAAAAAAATATAAATAAGGCTTAGCGCGGCATCTTTTGCGGGTGTCAAGGAGTTAATGGGTCGTCACCAGCTACATAAAGGAGCGATTTTCCCTACCAAGGTGACTGGGACACAAGCTGGGGACGAGAACTTTCCCGCGTAAATGCTGCCCGCGCTCAGGAGGTACAGACTTATTATTAGTAACATGTAATTCATTCTCTTCTCTGCCCTTTTTCCTCATTCACACCGATAACTGGGAATCTCTTAGTTCAAGGGTTTAAGCGATAAAGATTTTTGGCGATGCCTTAGCCAAGTAGCGCGGCAACAAAGGCATAAATGATACGAGAGTTTGTTTGTAGAGCAGATGGTCGTGGAGATGATCATGTCTCGCTTAATGACCACCTGACGACTACTGCTAAAAATTTGGCATATTTTTTTTAATCTATTTTATTTGCAGAGTAACGTTTTTAGATACACACCTTGCTCTCTGCACCTGTCATTAATTAGTGGATGATTTAATTTAAAAATCATGACAACCTTATTTGTACGATACAATAAACGTGAATCAAATAATGCAGCCAGACCTATCAGTTCCATTTGTTCTGCTGGATACACATTATTAGTAGGTGTTAAATATATTGAGTCTGACTGAAGGTTAAGTTTCTAATGGCAGTATAAAAATATGAGTAAAAGGATCTAGCAGCCAAATTAAAAGAGTCATTGCAGAATTCAGTATAATTAACATGTGCAAATGTGTTTAATGTGTATGTATATGTGGCAGCAATAGCAAAGAACTATTGACCAATACCTCTAACGTCCCACATCATAAAAATCTTTGAAAGAGTTCTAAGAAGCAGGATTGCAAATCACTTGGAGTCCTAACAGTTGCACAGCCCAGGGCAACATGGATTCAGTGCAGGTCGATGATGCAGGTCTTACATGCACTGGAAGACAAACAGAATGCAGATGTAGTATACACAGATTTTGCAAAAGCCTTTGACAAGTGCGATCATAGTGTAATAGCAAACAAAATACGTGCTAAAGGGATAACTGGCAAAGTGGGCAGATGGATCTTCAACTTTCTAACCAATCGAACACAAAGAGTAGTGGTAAACAGAGTTAAATCGGAAGCTGCCATAGTGAAGAGCTCTGTTCCACAAGGCACAGTACTCGTCCCCATCCTGTTCCTCATCCTCATATCAGATATAGACAGAGATGTAAACCATAGCACCATACCATCCTTTGCAAACGATACAAGAATTTGCATGAGGCTGGCATCCATTGGGAAAATCTCCAAGAAGATATAAACCAAGTTTTTCAAAGGGCAAAGGAAAACAATATGAGGTTGTTCAATGACGACAAATTTCAACTACTCCGTTATGGAAAACTGGATGAAATAATAGCTAGGACTGAATATACTACAAAATCTAACCACACAATAGAGCGAACAGGTAATGTGAAGGACCTGGGAGTGGTAATGTCAGAGTATCTCACCTTCAAGGATCACAACAGTTTCACTATCACATTTGCAAGTAAAATGATAGGATGGATAGTGAAAACCATCAAAACAAGGGATGCCAAGCCACTGATGATCCTTTTCAAATCACTTGTCCTCTCTAGGCTGGAATACTGCTACACACTAATAGCTCCATTCCAGGCAGGTGAAATTGCAGATCTAGAGAATGAACTGAGAGCCTCTATTGCACATATAAGTTCCGTCAGACACCTTAATTACTGGGACCGCTTGGAGGCTCTTGACTTGTACTCACTGGAGCACAGGTGAGAGAGATGCATCATAATATACACCTGGAAAATCCTAAAAGGACTGGTCTAAAATCTGCACACAGAAATCACTCCTTACGAAAGCAAAAGATTGAGCAGACGGTCCAGTATACCCCTAATAAATCATAGGGGCACCATTAGTACACTAAGAGAAAGCACAGTAAGTGTTCGGGGCCCAAGACTGTTCAACAGCTTCCCTCCAGGCCTAATGGAAATTACCAATAGACCCCTGTCTGCCTTCAAGAGGGAGCTGGACGTATACCTAAAGTCAGTACCTGATCAGCCGGGCTGTGATTCGTACGTTGGATTACGTACTGCCTGCAGTAACAACCTGGTTGATCAGGCCTGATCCACCGCGAGGCCTGGTCAAGGACTGGGCCGCGGGGGCGTTGACCCCCGCAACACTCTCCAGGTATATTTCAGGTATATGTGTACATATAAATATGCATATCTGTTCATATGTGTTTTTGGGGTGCCTATGTACGCATGTTTACATGTATGCATAGGCATACATAGGCATGCATAGGTATGCATCTTTGTGTGTACGTGTGTGTGCTTATGTATATATATATATATATAAATATATATATATATATATATATTTTAATATATATATATATATATATATATATATATATATATATATATATATATATATATATATATGCATGTGCAAAAAGATCACAGTAAACAGATGATATCAAAATATGCAAGACAACCACTATGAAAAATAGAGGAATGTATATGTGTGCATATGTGTGTGAATATATATAAACAATTAAAAGATGGCATATACAGTACATGAGGTGTGAGAGATACATGTCTAGTACATATTGTTACATGTTTGTCACTGATTATAATGAGAAAATCTCAGCCAGCTCCAAACACACACACACACACATCCCTGCAACCACAACTAGGTGAGTACACACACACACACACACACACACACACACACACACACACACACACATATGTATATATGTACATATATGTACATATATGTATATATGTACATATATATATATATATATATATGTATATATATATATATATATATATATATATATATATATATATATATATATATATATATATATATATTCAAATGGAATATTCAAATGGCATCAGGAAGAAATCAGGAGAGTTTCAGTGGGGAGAAATAAATGGGATTAGATCAGGGGTTTCAAATAGAGTTAGAGCTAAAGAAGGAGTGGCAATAATGTTGAATAATCAGTTATGGCAGGTAAAGAAGGAATATAAATGTATAAATTCAAGGATTATGTGGAGTAAAATAAGGTTGGATGTGAAAAGTGGGTTATAGTAAGTGTTTATGCACCTGGAGAAGAGAGAAGTGTAGAGGGAGAGAGAGATTTTGGGAAATGTTGAGTGAGTGTGTGGGGAGTTTTGAACCAAGTGAGAGAGTAATTGTGGTTGGGGATCTTAATGCTAAAGTGGGTAAAAATGTTGTGGAGGGAGTAGTAGGTAAATTTGGGGTGCCAGGGGTAAATGTAAATGGGGAACTATTAATTGAGCTATGTGTAGAAAGAGGTTTGGTAATAAGTAATACATATTTTATGAAAAAGAGGATAAATAAATATACAAGGTATGATATAGCACGTAAGGAAAGTAGTTTGTTGGATTATGTATTGGTGGATAAAAGGCTTCAGGATGTACATGTTTATAGAGGGGCAACAGATATATCAGATCATTATTTGGTTGTAGCTACAGTTAGAGTAAAAGGTAGATGGGACAAAAAGAAAATGGCAACAGCAAGTAAGAGAGAGGTAAAAGTGTATAAACTAAGGGAGGAGGAAGTTAGGGTGAGATATAAGCAACTATTGGCAGAAAGGTGGGCTAGTGCAAGTAGGAGTAGTGGGGGGGTTGAAGAGAGTTGGGATAGTTTTAAAAATGCAGTATTAGAATGTGGGGCAGAAGTTTGTGGCTATAGGAGGGTGGGTGCAGGAGGAAAGAGGAGTGAGTGGTGGAATGAAGAAGTAAAGGGTGTGATAAAAGAGAAAAAGGTAGCTTATGAGAGGTTTTACAAAACAGAAGTGTTAATAGAAGAGCAGAGTATATGGAGAGTAAAAGAAAGGTGAAGAGAGTGGTGAGAGAGTGCAAAAGAAGAGCGGATGAAAGAATGGGAGAGGCTCTGTCAAGAAATTTGCTGAAAACAAGAAAAATTTTTGGAATGAGATAAACAAGGTAAGAAAGCCTAGGGAACGAATGGATTTGTCAGTTAAAAACAGAGTAGGGGAGTTAGTAGATGGGGAGCTGGAGGTATTGGGTAGATGGCGGGAATATTTTGAGGAACTTTTAAATGTCGATGAAAAAAGGAGGCGGTAATTTCATGTACTGGCCAGGGAGGTACAACATCGTTTAGGAGTGAAGAAGAGCAGGATGTGAGTGTGGGGGAGGTGCGTGAGGCATTACGTAGAATGAAAGGGGTAAAGCAGCTGGAATTGACGGAATCATGACAGAAATGTTAAAAGCAGGGGAATATAGTGCTGGAGTGGTTGGTATTTTTGTTTAATAAATGTATGAAAGAGGGAAGGTACCTAGGGATTGGCAGAGAGCATGTATAGTTCCTTTATATAAAGGGAAGGGGATAAAAGAGAGTGTAAAAATTATAGGGGAATAAGTTTACTGAGTATACCAGGTAAAGTGTATGGCAGGGTTATTATTGAAAGAATTAGAGGTAAGACAGAGAGTAGGATTGCAGATGAGCAAGGAGGCTTTAGAGTGGGTAGGGGATGTGTAGATCAAGTGTTTACAGTGAAGCATATATGTGAACAGTATTTAGATAAAGGTAGAGAAGTTTTTATTGCATTTATGGATTTAGAAAAGGCATATGATAGAGTGGATAGGGGAGCAATGTGGCAAATGTTGCAAGTGTATGGAATAGGTAGTAAGTTACTGAAGGCTGTAAAGAGTTTTTATGAGGATAGTGAGGCTCAGGTTAGGGTGTGTAGGAGAGGGGGAGATTACTTCCCGGTAAAAGTAGGTCTTAGACAGGGATGTGTAATGTCACCATGGTTGTTTAATATATTTATAGATGGGGTTGTAAAAAAGTAAATGCTAGGGTGTTGGGGAGAGGGGTGGGATTAAATTATGGAGAATTAAATGCAAAATGGGAGTTGACACAGTTACTTTTTGCTGATGATACTGTGCTTATGGGAGATTCTAAAGAAAAGTTGCAAAGGTTAGTGGACGAGTTTGGGAGAGTGTGTAAAGGTAGAAAGTTAAAAGTGAACATAGATAAGAGTAAGGTGATGAGGGTATCAAACGATTTAAATAAAGAAAAATTGGATATCACATTGAGAGAGAGATTATGGAAGAAGTAAATGTTTTCAGATATTTGGGAGTTGACGTGTCAGCGGATGGGTTTATGAAGGATGAGGTTAACCATAGAATTGATGAAGGAAAAAAGGTGAGTGGTGCATTGAGGTATCTGTGGAGACAAAAACGTTATCCATGGAGACAAAGAAGGGAATGTACGAAAGTATAGTGGTACCAACACTCTTATATGGGTGTGAAGCATGGGTTGCAAATGCTGCAGCGAGGAGGAGGCTGGAGGCAGTGGAGATGTCCTGTCTAAGGGCAATGTGTGGTGTAAATATTATGCAGAAAATTCGGAATGTGGAAATTAGGAGAAGGTGTGGAGTTACTAAAAGTATTTGTCAGAGGGCTGAAGAGGGGTTGTTGAGGTGGTTTGGTCATTTAGAGAGAATGGATCAAAGTAGAATGACTTGGAGAGCGTATAAATCTGTAGGGGAAGGAAGGCGGGGTAGGGGTCGTCCTAGAAAAGGTTGGAGGGAAGGGGTAAAGGAGGTTTTGTGGGCGAGGGGCTTGGACTTCCAGCAAGCATGTGTGAGCGTGTTAGATAGGAGTGAATGGAGACAAATGGTTTTTGGGACATGACGATCTGTTGGAGTGTGAGCAGGGTAACATTTTGTGAAGGGATTCAGGGAAAGGGTTGTCCAGTTAATTGATTTAGTTGGACTTGAGTCCTGGAAATGGGAAGTACAATGCCTGCACTTTAAAGGAGGGGTCTGAGATAGTGACAGCTGGGAGGGACTTTTCTCAGCTGTCGTATCTGAGCTCCTCTGCAAAGACAGTGATTATGTATGAGTGTGGTGAAAGTGTTGAATGATGATGAAAGTATTTTCTTTTGGGGATTTTCTTTCTTTTGGGTCACCCTGCCTCGGTAGGAGACGGCCGACTTGTTGAAAAAAAAAAAAAAAAAAAAAAAAAATATATATAATATATATATATATATATATATATAACATAATTAAACGGGAATAAATATTTC
Source organism: Cherax destructor (assembly GCA_009830355.1). Taxonomy (NCBI): domain Eukaryota; kingdom Metazoa; phylum Arthropoda; class Malacostraca; order Decapoda; family Parastacidae; genus Cherax; species Cherax destructor. The sequence goes on along the minus strand of WNWK01009684.1, from coordinate 66,750 downwards.
ACACTATTTCTGCACATAAATCAGGCAAATGTTCGCATATACAATTAAATTTCACTCTCCGCCGTAATCGAATTGTGAGGCGCCTTATTTTGAACATTTGCAGCTGCACAACTCAGGGTTTTGGAAGTTATGCGAGCCATTCCAACACAGCGGAAGGTCTCGGTCAAATGACCAAAAGCTCCAACGGCTTTTGGTACCTGACCCGCGTCAGGAACCTAACATAATCTAACCCATTCCAAGATAATAAGAATGAATTCAATAACTTTGGTCACAGGTCACCTGCACTTGCCAATTGCTCGTAGAATCTTGCTACTGTTCACCAGCGTTGAAAATTTGAAGCCGGTCGGATGGGGCGTTCTCGAGTTATGAGAAAAATAAAAATAAAAAATTGGAGGAAAAGATAGAGAAAATTATTCTGGCAAGGTCTATGTATATTATATCAGTATTTTGTTTGTGTTCGAGTGTATCTAAGAGTGTGTGGTGAGGGTCCAGCAAGTGTGAGGGTCCAGAAAGTGTGAGGGTCCAGCAAGTGTGAGGGTCCAGCAAGTGTGAGGGTCCAGCAAGTGTGAGGGTCCAGCAAGTGTGAGGGTCCAGCAAGTGTGAGGGTCCAGCAAGTGTGAGGGTCCAGCAAGTGTGAGGGTCCAGCAAGTGTGAGGGTCCAGCAAGTGTGAGGGTCCAGCAAGTGTGGTAGGGGTCCAGCAAGTGTGAGGGTCCAGCAAGTGTGAGGGTCCAGCAAGTGTGAGGGTCCAGCAAGTGTGAGGGGTCCAGCAAGTGTGAGGGTCCAGCAAGTGTGAGGGTCCAGCAAGTGTAAACAGCCTACCCAGAGGCTGTTTCAAACTGCGCGGCACTATGGTGCTGCCCTCTATAGGCCTATCAAGGTCGGGCTGGTCAGCCATGCTTCTCTCTCACTTACACGGCCTACCTCACTGAAGCAGCATCTCCCCCTACGAACTGGCTCCCGGTCCCCTCGCACTCTGTCCCCGTGTATTCCTACACCTTGCCATTAATAAGCTGAGTCTAGTCATCGGCCGTATCTCTGCACCTACGCTACCATTCTACTGCCCAAAGTAAGCAGCCAAGAAGTTAGACTTAACAGTGGTGGCAGCGGTGGGATATAGGCAGGCAGCGGCGCCCTGAGGTAGACACTCATGGACGCACCACCACCACACCCAAAACGACCTCACCTCGCGTCTCTTGTAGCTGTAGGAAGGGCGTAGAGATGCTGCTGGATGCAGAAGGGTGTAGGAGAATGCTGGAGAGTTGTAGAGTAGGAGATGAACACACACGTGACTGCTTCAGGCTGGAGAGCTGGAGATGACGCCCTATGTCCCGATTTTGTGGAAAAATCGTGGACGATGCGCTGACTCAGGCACCCACGAGACGCTAGAAGCTACGAATGATGCGAGAAGCCAGCAGATGACCTGGATATGACTGGCTTGGTCGGATGATCGACTGGGCGGTGGGTCCCCTACACTACACTCTGCCGTGAACCACTCTGTCCCCGTGTATTCCTACACCTTGCCATTAATAAACTGAGTCTAGTCATCGGCCGTATCTCTGCACCTACGCTACCATTCTACTGCCCAAAGTAAGCAGCCAAGAAGTTAGACTTAACAGTGGTGGCAGCGGTGGGATATAGGCAGGCAGCGGCGCCCTGAGGTAGACACTCGTGGACGCACCACCACCACACCCAAAACGACCTCACCTCGCGTCTCTTGTAGCTGTAGGAAGGGCGTAGAAATGCTACTGTCAGTCATTGTTTGCAGATGTGAGGATGCTACAGCGCTCATGGATGTGCAGTCAAGTTGACGTCTGGCCCTGTGGACAACCTGTATATAGAAGACTCTAGTTCCTGTGTCAGCGTTGGCTTGTTCTGTCCTCTGTCCAGCTGTGCGGGCAGGCCGATTTTCTCTTCCCCGACTCACGTAGGGGGAGAGTTTTTTTTTTCAGCCTGCACCGGCAATTTCCTATTGTAAATGTCAGGTGACCGGAAGCCAGTTTCCCCTGGGTAACCTTGCTTGCTTGTTTACACCTTCGTGCCCGCCAGTATTGTCGTGTCGAGACGACATGCGGTAGGTGGCCGAGCGGATGTAAACAGCCTACCCAGAGGCTGTTTCAAACTGCGCGGCACTATGGTGCTGCCCTCTATAGGCCTATCAAGGTCGGGCTGGTCAGCCATGCTTCTCTCTCACTTACACGGCCTACCTCACTGAAGCAGCATCTCCCCCTACGAACTGGCTCCCGGTCCCCTCGCACTCTGTCCCCGTGTATTCCTACACCTTGCCATTAATAAACTGAGTCTAGTCATCGGCCGTATCTCTGCACCTACGCTACCATTCTACTGCCCAAAGTAAGCAGCCAAGAAGTTAGACTTAACACAAGTGTGAGGGTCCAGCAAGTGTGAGGGTCCAGCAAGTGTGAGGGTCCAGCAAGTGTGAGGGTCCAGCAAGTGTGAGGGTCCAGCAAGTGTGAGGGTCCAGCAAGTGTGAGGGTCCAGCAAGTGTGAGGGTCCAGCAAGTGTGAGGGTCCAGCAAGTGTGAGGGTCCAGCAAGTGTGAGGGTCCAGCAAGTGTGAGGGTCCAGCAAGTGTGAGGGTCCAGCAAGTGTGAGGGTCCAGCAAGTGTGAGGGTCCAGCAAGTGTGAGGGTCCAGCAAGTGTGAGGGTCCAGCAAGTGTGAGGGTCCAGCAAGTGTGATGGTCCAGCAGTGTGAGGGTCCAGCAAGTGTGAGGGTCCAGCAAGTGTGAGGGTCCAGCAAGTGTGAGGGTCCAGCAAGTGTGAGGGTCCAGCAAGTGTGAGGGTCCAGCAAGTGTGAGGGTCCAGCAAGTGTGAGGGTCCAGCAAGTGTGAGGGTCCAGCAAGTGTGAGGGTCCAGCAAGTGTGAGGGTCCAGCAAGTGTGATGGTCCAGCAAGTGTGAGGGTCCAGCAAGTGTGAGGGTCCAGCAAGTGTGAGGGTCCAGCAAGTGTGAGGGTCCAGCAAGTGTGAGGGTCCAGCAAGTGTGAGGGTCCAGCAAGTGTGAGGGTCCATCAAGTGTGAGGGTCCAGCAAGTGTGATGGTCCAGCAAGTGTGAGGGTCCAGCAAGTGTGAGGGTCCAGCAAGTGTGAGGGTCCAACAAGTGTGAGGGGCAGCAACACGGCAGACATTTGCCGTGTTGCTGTTTTTTGTGTGGTATTCTCAAATATTTTCTTGTGGTTAAAAAACAAACACAGTCTAATCTTTCTCTTTCATTTTTTTATCTTTGTTATTCATTCAGTTAAGTTTGGTTAGTAAGGCAAAGTTACGTTTTGAATCTCGTTTCCTCGCTTTGTTTTAACACATTATCTTATGCATTACCAGTTCTATAAGTCTCCGCGGGTTTCTGGCACCTTGATATCTGCTGTGCCAAGAGTTGAACCTTGTTTCTTCTTGCTCTCTCAACCAGTGTTACCAGTACGTGTATCATTGTCTGGTTATTCTGGTAACACTCCTCCTTTGGTCTTCTATTGTTTGTTGCTGGATTATATACCATTGTTACTATTACTTTTGTCTCTCCGGCTGTTACAGTACCTGCTACCCGTGTTAGTTAGTTACCATTTTGTCCTAGGCACATGTCAATTAGACACTAGGCCTGTTGTATATATGTGTGTGTGTATTTGTATGTAAGGAAACACTTCGAAATGTTTCTGCCCCACCGGGAATTGAACCCGGCCCCTCCGTGCGTCAAGCAAGAGCTTTACCCACTAGGCCACCGGGTGTGTGTGTGTGTGTGTGTGTGTGTGTGTGTGTGTGTGCGTGCGTGTGTGTATGTTGTGTGTGTGTGTGTGTGTGTGTGTGTGTGTGTGTGTGTGATCTAATTTACCTATAAAGGTGCCAAGCAGACTCAAATAACCCTGCCAATCCACCCACCTGTCTTATTTATAGAGACAACTCGCGGTAAAACACATAAAACAACATTTTGAAGGAGTTGGGTTGCTATTATTCCAATACTCAAAAGGTAATTTGAGTGGCAAGGTAAGCGTGAGTGTTGAGTCGCCTGCTGAGTGACGCCTCTCTCACTCTAGCAAAAACTCAGAGCCCCTCGCAGGGAACTCAGAGCCCCTCGCAGGGAACTCAGAGCCCCTCGCAGGGAACTCAGAGCCTCGCAGGAACTCAGAGCCCCTCGCAGGGAACTCAGAGCCCCTCGCAGGGAACTCAGAGCCCCTCGCAGGGAACTCAGAGCCCCTCGCAGGGAACTCAGAGCCCCTCGCAGGGAACTCAGAGCCCCTCGCAGGGAACTCAGAGCCCCTCGCAGGGAGCTCAGAGCCCCTCGCAGGGAACTCAGAGCCCCTCGCAGGGAACTCAGAGCCCCTCGCAGGGAACTCAGAGCCCCTCGCAGGGAACTCAGAGCCCCTCGCAGGGAACTCAGAGCCCCTCGCAGGGAACTCAGAGCCCCTCGCAGGGAGCTCGACAGGCAGCCAAACACTGGGTTTGAGCTGAGCTCATTACCGGCTCTCACTTGGTAATACCTGCTGCTCGCATTTACTGCTCATTCTTTCATGCCTCGCTGGCATGATTCACTGCAGATTCAGTGATACAAGTTATTCGTATTAATGGCGAGTGATAGTAAATGTTCGAATAGACTGGTACGGTCACATTGTTTGACCTTACTACTAAATATATACGGTAATTACTGTAAAATGTACATTTTATGTGCTCTCAAAAACTTTTGTATTCATCTAATGCCTAAATAAAAACTTATCTACTTACTCACTTGACTACTTAATGTTTGCAATATGCGGCGCTGTGCTGATCTCCATATTGCAGAGTGCACATAAATGCGCTGGCAAACATTGTTGTGACTGATTGTAAGGGTTGTAGGTCTGGCAGCGCAGCCTGAGGCCAGGCTTCCCTACTGATTACCTTATTAATAAGACTAGATGAATGGTTCAGATAATCGACAAGTTGATAAATTAGACACATATGCAACACTTGGGTATCTTCATTGTGGAAACGTTTCGCCACACAGTGGCGTCATCAGTCCTATACAAAGGAGAATACTGAAGATTAAAAGGAGTTTGGGGTAATCAGTCCCTGAACCTGGAGTCGATGTAATCAGTCCATCATTCTCCTTCTGATCTTCAATATTCTTCTTTGTATGGACTGATGAAGCCACTGTGTGGCGAAACGTTCCCTCAATAAAGATACCCAAGTGTTGTACATGTGTCTCCCCTCAGGGGAGGTTCCTTGACGCTGGTGAGGGGCTCTTGATCTAGGGAATTGGATCTGTGCTCCAGTTCCCTTAACTGAGCCTGAATAACTTCACTTACCCTTCCCAGGCGCTGTATAAACCCTACGTATTTAGTGCTTCCCCATGATAATAATAATGAACATGTTCCTAACTTATAAGTAATTAGGCTGTTGCTACTAGCGAGGTGCCGGGCCATGCCAGCCTGGTTGACCTGGTGCAGGACCATCCCAGCTTGGTTGACCTGGTGCAGGACCATCCCAGCCTGGTTGACATGGTGCAGGACCATCCCAGCTTGGTTGACCTGGTGCAGGACCATCCCAGCTTGGTTGACCTGGTGCAGGACCATCCCAGCCTGGTTGACATGGTGCAGGACCATCCCAGCTTGGTTGACCTGGTGCAGGACCATCCCAGCCTGGTTGACATGGTGCCGGACCATCCCAGCCTGGTTGACATGGTGCAGGACCATCCCAGCCTGGTTGACCTGGTGCTCGGACGAGACACTGGCAAAGTTTACCTTTGAAAAACTTTTTCCCTTTGATGACAATTTCAACCTGTAACAAGAGTATCAAGAGTCAGTCCTACGAAGAGAGTGACAGGCGTGAGGCTGTTCTCTCCTGAAGGGCGTAGCATGAGTGATGTGACCCCAGGCGTGCTGATGGATGACAGGAATGTGTAAAGTGGATCGAGTGGACAGGAATGAATATAAGAACATGGGATCACTGCAGTAGTCTAGGTGTCTCATGTCAGCAGGTCCAAATTTCGGAATAAATGTTCTGACAATGTTTAATCAGGGCACAACTGGAGATAATATATCAATTGGACAAAAAAAAAAATAAACTTAGAAAGGATATAGAAAAACACTGAAACATTGTAGAACAAGTTGGAGCGTAGCAACACAGTGTGTGGAGCTAAATTCAGTTTTGCAATCATGGACGACTGGTGACTTTTTTTTTCCTTCCCATGAACTTGTAGGATAACAACTAAATCTTACACCAACTTACATTCTGCTTACTCCTTATATTTACTCTCCTGTGCATTCCTTAATAGTTCCTAACTTTGTACAATTTCCTTTCCAGCTAAGAGGTCTGGTCTGAGACCAGAGCGCAGATGCAATCATCCCAGGACCATTAACAGACCGAGGGAGAGAGAGAGAGAAATTATTTCGGTAAAATTTGCCCTTGTTTGGCATGAGCCAGTAGGTCTGCAACAGTGATCCCGCGTTCTTATATTGTGGATTATTAAGCAATGATTCTTACAATGATTCTTACAATGATTCTTACAATGATTCTTACAATGATTCTTACAGTTCTTGTAAAATTTCTCTCATTCTTTTTCATCGTCATTATTTGACCCTGAACAACCTAACTACTGTGCCAGCCCAGCACAGTAGTATTGCAGTGCCACCACAGGTGCAACAGTACCACCACAGGTACATCAATACCCCTACAGGTACAGCAGTACCACCACAGGTGCAACAGTACCACCACAGGTACATCAATACCCCTACAGGTACAGCAGTACCACCACAGGTACATCAATACCCCTACAGGTACAGCAGTACCACCACAAGTACAGCAGTGCCACCACAGGTACAGCAGTACCACCACAGGTGCAGCAGTACCATCAAGTGAGCATCCTGCTAGACTTCCCGCCTCATCATCTCTGAGATCAACCTTGGCAGCCTCTGCTATATTAGCTGATGATGGAAAAACAAAGAGGAGAATGAAATGCTCCTCCAGTCTCTGTTTCTTTGTGAAATTTCTATCTGAATGAAGATGAGAATTTCACATCTTCATTCAGTTTAAACTCCAAAAATAACATTAACAAGAGGACGAAAGAATGGAAACATGTTAGAAAATGTTAAAATAGATGATGGATGTCAGGAATAGAAGCGCAAGAAAATGTATAGACAATAGTGTTAGAGAAACACTGCAGTAAATAACATGTAAAATAAAAGTGCAGAAGTATTAGAGGATAAGTTAGAAAGGTTAGAAAACAGTGAATATGTAGACTACAGCCCGGCTGATCTAGCAGGGCTGTGGTTCGTACGTTGGACTACGTGCAGCCAGCAGTAACAGCCTCGTTGATCAGGCCCTGATCCACCGGGAGGCCTGGTCATAGACCGGGCCGCGGGGACGTCGATCCCCGGAATGCCCTCCAGGTAGACTCCAGGTAGACTCCAGGTAGACTCCAGGTAGACTCCAGGTAGACTCCAGGTAGACTCCAGGTAGACTATTACATTAAAGTTACGTGAGGTGAAACATTTATTTAGAGCAAGAAGGGTGTATGTGTGGCAGGTTGGTGTGCCAACTCCAGGAGAGACAATGTAAAGTGTGTGGAGTGAGGGTAAACACAATTCTGTACTGTCTTAGGTCGTAACACAATGCACAACTATATAATTAATACCACAAAAAATTATTAATGCACAATAATAGCCCGTTGTACTTTAAGGATTGTAGCATTTTACAATAAATTTGAAGGATTTGGTTCAACTATATGAAGGCTAGAGTTTTTGTGGCCAATGTTGTGTGAATTATTTGGGTTGAAATATCCTGTCATTATAACAGTGTTCACTCACCAGGATGAGTGCGGCTGTCCACTAAACTCGCCTCTCGGGGTAAAATAACAATAAAATAATAATAATAATAATAATAATAATAATAATAATAATAATAATAATAATAATAATAATAATAATAATAATAATAATAATAATAACAACAATAATAAATCTGAATACTATCAAATATTTTCGTCATTCATTTGCGACTCTTGTGCAATATTTGATGAAGTTAAATGTGCCAGGTTATACTTACTGAGAGAGGCATGAAGCAACATGTTTGTATCGCAGCAAAATTCCACACCAATGATCATCTCATTAACAGTTATCGAGACTAAACAAACCTTTGCTCTGTCTCGCTACCAGTCTTCAGCGATGTTGTGGCCCCGAGTGTGACCTCAGCGCATCCTTGTTGTACGAGTTAGCGCCTCTGCTCTGTTCCTCTGACCTTCACTCATACACCAGAAAGCATGGGCCAAGTTTTCCCCCTTGGCAGTATTACCGCCTGTGTCACTCGAAAATATGATAAAACGACGAAACGGAGAGGAAATAAAGTCGACTGCTCCGTGGGTGCCTACGCTCAGTCGACGCTCTCCAAGCGGTGTATTTATCTGCGGAATTAGCGACTCTGTCTTCGCCATCTTCTTCATTCGACACCGTGAGTGTCGATCAGATCGCTGGGGAGGGGGGCGAGCGAGGGACATTTAGGGAAGTCGACACTGGGATTCTAATTTTTGATCATCAACCAAAACGGGAGGGATGAGTGTTGGAGTGGCGGGGAAGTCGAGGTGTCAGGCGGGGGAGGTGTCCTACAGTGGTGGTTGTTGTGTTTGAACCATGCCGGGGAAACCAGAGAACGTCACTCTATACTGCCCAAACATCCCGCCCACCCACCCGCCCGTCCGCCCGTCCTCGCGCCCGCCCGCCCGGGTACCTCTCTCCTTCACGCTCCCCCACAAGATGCGAATGGAGATGAAAGGAGAAAGGAGAAGAGGAAGGGAGGGAGACTTAGAGGAGAAAGTATTGGGAACTTACACATTATAAGGAAGAAGTTAAATATAACCTTTGCCGCTCTGTGTCTAGCATTATTAATACTGTTAGGAGAGAAGTAAATAATCTGAATGTCACTGGAATACAGTTAAAAGAAGCACATTGACGGAGCAACTTGCAATCTTAACAGAGAGATTGATGTTGTAGTAGCCAGGTTAACACTTGGTTACAAGTACTTCTGGTAGTTTGGCAGAGACACAGATAATGATCAAACCAAATGTAAAGTATGTGGTTAGTCTTATGGTCACTATCTTCAACACTGTGCTTTATTGTCCACTTATTAAGAAATACTTAAATAGAGAGTATAATAACTTATGTGATATGTCAAGTTATCTTATTAATGAAATAAGACACCAGACATACAAAGCAAATATTCTAAATTAGCTTGCAGTTGAAGAGACAAATTGTAATTATAAATCCAGATGTAGTTCTAGTAGTAACCCTTTTTGGGCCTAGTTCCTAGGCCTATGGTGTATCCACATGTTCTTGCGCTACACTCCACAGGATGGATATGGAGAGTGCAATAACCCAGCCGCTTCCAACTACCAATGAGGCCTGGTCACAGACCGGGACGCAGGGGCGTTGACCCCTGGAACTCTCTCCAGGTAAACTCCAGGTAAACTGTAAGGTGAAAATTAAACTAGTCACTACCGTCCAAAGGATAGCTATGGAATTTATAATAATCTAGCGACTACGGTGACGAAGCTGATCTCGGGGAAAAGAAAGAAGTTGTGCGAGAACGAGCAAAAACAAAATATAAATAAGATAGAAAATAATCAGTACCTGACCAGCCGGGCTGTGGTTCATACGTCAGGTTGCTTGCGGCTAACAGTAACAGCCTGGTTGATCAGGCCCTGATCCACCATGAGGCCTGGTCACAAATGTGTTATGTTTACACATGAGTAGAACACTATGTAAAAATAACCTAGGATAAAATGGTAACGAGAGAACACAGAACAGAATAGGAATGTAGGTGGAAGCAAAGCAGTAGCTAAGAACTATAGACAAATAGCTTTAACGTCCGATATCATAAAAATCTTTGAAAGAGTTCTAAGAAGCAGGATAGCAAACCACCTGGACTCCCAAAAATTGCACAACCCAGGGCAACATGGTTTCAGAGCAGGTCGCTCCTGCCTCTCGCAACTGCTAGACCACTATGATATGGTCTTAGATGCTCTGGAAAACAAACAGAATGCAGATGTTGTATACACAGATTTTGCAAAAGCCTTTGACAAGTGCGATCATGGTGTAATAGCACACAAAATGCGTTCTAAAGGGATAACTGGCAAAGTGGGTAGATGGATCTTCAACTTTCTAACCAATCGAACACAAAGAGTAGTGGTAAACAGAGTTAAATCGGATGCTGCCATAGTGAAGAGCTCTATCCCACAAGGCACAGTACTCGCACCTATCCTGTTCCTCATTCTCATATCAAACATAGACAGAGATGTAAACCACAGCACTGTATCATCCTTTGCAGATGATACTAGGATCTGCATGAGTGTGTCATCCATTGAGGACACGGCAAATCTCAAAGAAGATATAAACCAAGTTTTCCAATGGGCAACAGAGAACAATATGATGTTCAATGAAGACAAATTCCAACTACTTCGTTATGGAAAACTGGAGGAAATAATAGCTAGGACTGAGTATATTACAAACTCTAATCACACAATAGAGCAGAAAAGTAATGTGAAGGACCTGGGTGTGGTAATGTCCGAAGACCTCACCTTCAAGGACCACAACAATGCCACTATCACATCTGCGAGGAAACTGATAGAATGGATAATGAGAACATTCAAGACAAGAGATGCCAAGCCAATGATGATCCTTTTTAAATCACTTGTTCTCTCTAGGCTGGAATACTGCTGTACATTAACATCCCCATTCAAGGCAGGTGAAATTGCAGATCTAGAGAATGTACAGAGAACCTTTACAGCACGTATAAGTTCCATCAAACACCTTAACTACTGGGAACGCCTGGAAGCACTAAACTTATATTCACTGGAGCGCAGGCGAGAGAGATATACCATAATCTACACCTGGAAGATTCTGGAGGGACTGATCCCTAATATGCACACATAAATCACTCCATACGAAAGCAAAAGACTTGGCAGACGGTGCAACGTACCCCCAGTGAAAAGTAGAGGCGCCACTGGTACACTAAGACTGTTCAACAGCCCAAGACTGTTCAACAGCCTCCCACCAGCTATAAGGGGCATTACCAGTAGACCTCTGGTTGTCTTCAAGAGGGAGCTGGACAGATACCTAAAGTCAGTGCCGGATCAGCCGGGCTGTGGTTCTTACGTTGGACTACGTGCAGCCAGCAGTAACAGCATCGTTGATCAGGCCCTGATTCACCGAGAGGCCTGGTCATAGACCGGGCCGCGGGGACGTCGATCCCCGGAATGCCCTCCAGGTAGACTCCAGGTTGGTGAAGACACATACACAGACACAGAGGCACACAGACACAGCAACAAGGGGTCGCAACTGGAAATTGAAGACTCAGATGGGTCACAGGGATGTTAGGAAGCATTTCTTCAGTCATAGAGTTGTCAGGAAGTGGAACAATCTGAAGAGTGATGTAGTGGAGGCAGGATCCATACATGGCTTTAAGAAGAGGTACGATAAAGCTCATGGAGCAGGGAGAGAGTGAACCTAGTAACGACCAGCGAAGAGGTAAGTACACATACATACACACACACACACACACACACACACACACAGGGTCAGAGGAGACATGATAACGACATACAAAATACTGCGGGGAATTGACAAGGTAGATAGTGACAGGTTGTTTCAGAGAGGGAACCCAGAAACAAGGGGACACAACTGGAAGCTGAAGACTCAGATGAGTCAAAGGGATGTCAGGAAACATTTCTTCAGCCACAGAGTAGTCAGGAAGTGGAATGGACTAGAGAAAGATATAGTGGAGGCAGGAACCATACATAGTTTTAAGACAAGGTATGATAAAGCTCATGGAGCAGGGAGAGCAGAGACCCAGTAGCAGACAGCGAAGAGGCGGGGCCAGGAGCTGAGTATCGACCCCTGCAACCACAATTAGGTGAGTACAATTAGGTGAGTACACACACACACACACACACACACACATACACACACGCACGCACACACACACACACGCGCGCGCGCACACACTTGGATGTTTAAATTTTTAACCAATGGAACATAAAGAGTAACAGTAGCGTTAAGTTAAAGGCTGCCACAGTGAAAAGCTCTGTCCCACAAGGTACAGTACTAGTCCCCATCCTATTTCTCATCCTCATAACCGACATAGACACAGATGTAAACCATAGCACCATGTCTTCCTCTGCTGATGATACTAGAATTTTCATAAGAGTATAATCCATTGAGGACACGGTAAATCTCCAAGCGGATATAAATCAAGACTGTCAATGGGCCGCAGAAAACAATTTAATGAACAATGAGGACAAATTTCAGTTACTCCGTTATGGAGAACTTGCGGAAATAAGAGTTAGATCGGAGTATAAAACAAATTCTAACCACGCAATTGAGCGAAAAACTAATATGGAGGCTGTCAGAGGTGTTGCAGGATCGGTCTGGTGGTGCTGCAGGATTGGTGAGGCGGTGTTGCAGCACCTGCAAAAGCTGAGGATTTTTGCTTCTGCAACACAAAGACTGAGGTCATCCTGGGTATATTTGATGTGAGGCAGGATCTTGATGGTGAGGGGTGAGGGAGGGGGAGATGAGGGGTGAGGGAGGGGTAGTTGAGGGAAGAGGAAGGGTAGCTCTAAGAGTAGGATAGAGGGGAGAGCAGATAAGGGAAGAAGGTAACTAAGAGGTCAGTAGAGGGAGTGGTTGAGAGGGTAGTGGAACGTTACTAGCAATGAGAGGAGACAGTGTTGAGAGGGCAGTGTGACGTTACTGACAATGAGAGGAGACAGTGTTGAGAGGGCAGTGTACGTTACTAACAATGAGGGAAGACAGTGTTGAGAGGGCAGTGTGACGTTACTGACAATGAGAGGAGACAGTGTTGAGAGGGCAGTGTAACGTTACTAGCAAAGAAGGGAAGACAGTGCTGAGAGAGCAGTGTACGTTACTAATAATGAGGGAAGACAGTGTTGAGAGGGCGGTGTACGTTACTAATAATGAGGGAAGACAGTGTTGAGAGGGCAGTGTACGTTAATAACAATGAGGGAAGACAGTGTTGAGAGGACAGTACAACGTTACTAACAATGAGGGAAGACAGTGTTGAGAGGACAGTACAACGTTACTAACAATGAGGGAAGACAGTGTTGAGAGGACAGTACAACGTTACTAACAATGAGGGAAGACAGTGTTGAGAGGACAGTACAACGTTACTAACAATGAGGGGAAACAGTGTTGAAAGAGATATCCTGGGTTATTCAATAACCCATGTTATCCAGAGAAAGCCAGGAAGTGTGGCTTGTTACCACCTGGGTCCTCAGATCCTCCCCAGGATGCGACCCACAACAGGCGCCCTGTTTACTGCTAGGCGAACACTAGCACCTAAGGTTTGAGCAGATTTACTCGATCGTCTCGCCATGAGCAAGATTGAACCCGAGCCCTTCGATTGCTCACAATTGTGAGAAATCGCATTATTCACATATCACTTTGCACTCTACAGAGGCATAAGGGGCATATTATTATTATTATTATTATTATTATTATTATTATTATTATTATTATTATTATTATTATTATTATTATTATTATTATTATTGTTGTTGTTGCTGTTGTTTTTATTATTATTGTTATTAATACGTTAAGCACTAAATCCGTATGAATTATTCATCAGACTCAGTAACTCAGTTGATTCATTATTAACAGAAGCGTCATTAAGAACCCGGCCTCCATTGTCTTAGAGGATGTTAGCACTTGTTTACCTCTGTTAGATATCCTTTATACGGCTTTCTAAGCATATTTCCGTGCTCTTGTTCTCTCATATCTTCAGTAAACAACCACAGCCTGGTTGACCAGGCTGGCAACAGAAAAGCCTGGTTCCAGGCCGGGCTGCAGGAGTAGGCAGACTCTGGAAATGCGTCATAGGTATGTCACCCAAGACCTATATACCTGCTGCTACTCTCCTAGAGGATTGTACTCTCAGCAGCATGTAGGACTGTCGTGTAAGTTGGTCTGTTGGATCAGGGTCTTCTGATAGTGTGTCACGTGTCCACCAGGGTTCAATGTTGGGCTGGAAACATCTCTGTTGACATTCTTGATGATCTATTGTGGAAAACGACACTTGTGTACATTTCAAGATATTTCGCCACGAGTGGCTTTATCTCTTCTAATTAGGACTGATAAAGTCACTCGTGGTGAAACGTTGCCTTCAGTAAATATCCTAAACTGTACACAAGTGTCCTCTTCCACAGTCTATCGGTATCACCATACCATTTGCAACCTGGATGGTCCACTATTGCTACATAGGTAGTGGCGGTGGTGAGCGTCTCATTCCGATTGTTGTGACCACCGCAAAGTTGACTCTGGTGAGAGTGGGAAATACTTCCCAAATGACAGTGGTCAGCAAGGTTCTTGTCCAAGGGGAACATGCTTGGGGTGTAAGAAAGTTTATTCAGGTACAAGTACATATAAATACAGTTACATAAATTATCATACACAGCAGGATATGTGCAGATTACCTAGGATAACCCCCAAAAAAGTTAGACAAAGTGACTTATTTCCATTGAGGTCCTTGTATATTCCACTGGGGTCTTTATATATTCCAGTGGGGACCTTATATATTTCATTGGGGTCCTTGTATATTCCACTTGGGTCCTTGTATATTCCATTGGGGTCATTGTATATTCCACTGGGGTCCTTGTATTTCCAATGTGGTCCCTAATACACTTAATGAGCCAGCCTCCAGTTACAGGTCAGGTCCCCGCCTGCAGCATCTGAGTTGAATATGTGAGCGCCTGCATAGACCCTGGGTTTCAGCCAAGTGGTTTTCGGTTGACAGAACGCGATTCTAATAAAGAGCAGAGCAGACTCTTTTCCTGACCATAGAATATCTTTTCAGATGAAAGACCCTGGCCACTGAGAATCTGTGGCACACAGATAACCACAGGTATGTAATAGGCAAGTCAAAGGTATATAGTGGCCAAGATTTTTCATCTGCAAAGATATTCTCAGCTTCGATGACCCTCGTGTAGTCGACAGATTTTAAAACTCATTGACTAACTGTCTACTTCTATATAAGACCCTGACCAGACGTGAGCTCGGGGCTACTCGTCATTTACGCCTTGACTAACACAACACTAACATGCTAAGTGAGTATACTTCATGACAACTATGCCACCACACTATCTGCTACACTGCTAGGTGACACTGCCCCTGTTACACTGCTAGGTGACACTGTGATGTAGTCAGTGTGGTTGTCAGGTCCAGCTAATTACCCACACCTTACCTTGGCAAATAGCTGTCAGCCACACCTATATACTTAAGCCTCAGATCTTTTGTTCTTGCCTGGCGTCAGGTCGTAACACGTGGTCTACACCTTATGGGAAAGAGGGATGCTTTGAGCACCATATAAGGTCATGAAAACGACTAGAGGAGATAGAGAGGTGGGTGACAGGTCCAGTGAGCAGGTCTCTGGACAGCGGGTGTGCAGTGGGCCACGCGTTGCGAATCTCGGGTCAGCTGGTTGGTGAATTAAGAGTGAGTATAAGTCCGTGTTACTGATAACATCTACCCTTCCCCCTGGTAATAAGTCTCATAGGTCAATGGTTATTGTATGTAATTCTCCGTCAGGATATAATGTATTCTCATTCTTTATGTTATTAAGTAAACGACAGCCATAGTTCCCATTTTTATTTGTACCTTCTTTTACTATTCCCTATTTTGTTAAGCACTGGGATAATACAGGAGACGGGCTCACTTGCTGGGATACCTCAGGCAGAGTGGGTACAGGTCTCACAACACTGCCTACACTGCTAGATGACACTGCCTACACTGCTAGATGACACTGCCTACACTGCTAGGTGACACTGCCTACACTGCTAGGTGACACTGCCTCTGTTACACTGCTAGGTGACACTGCCCCTGTTACACTGCTAGGTGACACTGCCTCTGTTACACTGCTAGGTGACACTGCCTGTTACACTGCTAGGTGACACTGCCCCTGTTACACTGCTAGGTGACACTGCCTCTGTTACACTGCTAGGTGACACTGCCTACACTGCTAGATGACACTATCTACACTGCTAGGTGACACTGCCTACACTGCTAGGTGACACTGCCTCTGTTACACTGCTAGGTGACACTGCCCCTGTTACACTGCTAGGTGGCACTGCCTCTGTTACACTGCTAGGTGACACTGCCTCTGTTACACTGCTAGGTCAACACTGCCCCTGTTACACTGCTAGGTGACACTGCCTCTGTTACACTGCTAGGTGACACTGCCTCTGTTACACTGCTAGGTGACACTGCCCCTGTTACACTGCTAGGTGACACTGCCTACACTGCTAGATGACACTGCCTACACTGCTAGGTGACACTGCCTACACTGCTAGGTGACACTGCCTCTGTTACACTGCTAGGTGTCACTGCCCCTGTTACACTGCTAGGTGACACTGCCTCTGTTACACTGCTAGGTGACACTGCCCCTGTTACACTGCTAGGTGACACTACCTACACTGCTAGGTGACACTGCCTACACTGCTAGGTGACACTACCTCTGTTACACTGCTAGGTGACAGTGCCTCTGTTACACTGCTAGGTGACACTGCCTCTGCTACACTGCCTCTGTTACACTGCTATGTGACACTGCCTCTGTTACACTCCTTGGTGACACTGCCTCTGTTACACTGCTAGGTGACAATGCCTCTGTTACACTGCTAGGTGACACTGCCTCTGTTACACTGCTAGGTGACACTACCTCTGTTACACTGCTAGGTGACACTGCCTCTGTTACACTGCTAGGTGGCACTGCCTCTGTTACACTGCTAGGTGACACTGCTTCTGCTACACTGTCACAACACGCCCCGATGGCACGGTGGCTAGCGCTCTTGCTTCACGCACGGAGGGCCCGGGTTCAATTCCCGGCGGGGCCGAAACATTTCGAAGTGTTTCGTTACACACACACACACACATACATACATACAACAGGCCTAGTGTCTAATCGACATGTGCCTAGGACAAAATGGTAACTAACTAACTGACAGGTGACACTGCCTCTGTTACACTGCTACCTTACCTTTGATATACCTTTGAAGAGTTTCGAGAGTTTATCTACTCTCTGAGCCCGGCCATGGGCCAGGCTCGTCTGGTGCTTGCCTGGTCAACCAGGCTGTTGCTGCTGGATGCCCGCTGCCCCACATATCCATCACAGCCTGGTTGATCTGGCACCCGGTGAAGATACTTGTCCAGCCGTGTTTCGGATATCTTCTGGTAAGATGTTGAATAGTCTGGGACCCCGGATGTTAATACAGTGCTCCCGTATTGTCCCCACCGCACCCCTGCTCCTCACTGGGTTTATTTTACACTTCTAGGTGACACTGCCTCTGTTACACTGCTAGGTGACACTGCCTCTGTTGCATTGCTAGGTGAAACTGCTAGGTGATACTGCCTCTGTTACACTGCTAGGTGACACTGCCTCTGTTACACTGCTAGGTGACACTGCCCCTGTTACACTGCAAGGTGACACTGCTTCTGCTACACTGATAGGTGACACTGCCTCTGTTACACTGCTAGGTGACACTGCCTCTGTTACACTGCTAGGTGACACTGCCTACACTGCTAGGTGACACTGCCTCTGTTACACTGCTAGGTGATACTGCCTCTGCTACACTGCTAGGTGACACTGCCTCTGCTACACTGCTAGGTGACACTGCCTCTGTTACACTGTTAGGTGACACTGCTTCTGTTACACTGCTAGTTGACACTGCCTCTGTTACACTGCTAGGTGACACTGCCTCTGTTACACTGCTAGATGACACTGCCTTTGTTACGCTGCTAGGTGACACTGCCTCTGTTACACTGCTAGGTGACACTGCCTCTGTTACACTGCTAGGTGACACTGCCTCTGTTATACTGCTAGGTGACAATACTTCTGTTACACTGCTAGGTGACACTGCCTCTATTACACTGCTAGGTGACACTGCCTCTGTTACACTGCTAGGTGACAATACTTCTGTTACACTGCTAGGTGACACTGCTTCTGCTACACTGCTAGGTGACACTGCCTCTACACTGCTAGGTGACAATACTTCTGTTACTCTGCTAAGTGACACTGCCTCTGTTACACTGATAGGTGACAATGCTTCTGTTACACTGCTAGGTGACACTGCCTACACTGCTAGGTGACATTGCCTCTATTACACTGCTAGGTGACAATGCCTCTGCTACACTGCTAGGTGACAATGCTTCTGTTACATTGCTAGGTGGCATTGCCTCTGCTACACTGCTAGGTGGCATTGCCCTTGCTACATTGTGCTGGCCGTAAATGATCTCTGGATCTTGACTCTCGAAATCGCGGGTTCTAACCCCGCCCGTGGTATAGTTTATCTCTGGATCTGTTGCAGCTGTGACATCTCTCTTGTCCTGCAAGGACAGGAGAGATGTCACAGCTGCAACAGAGAGCACAAGTAATTTGAAAAGTATCACCATTAGCACCATCTTCCTTGTTTTCTCATTAATCACCCCATCATTTTCCCGGCTTTCATGATATTTGTTTTGTCGTGGCCTTTGACAGAAAAGTCAGCTGACATTATTACACCCAGATCTTTCACATATTTCTTTCATTCTAGTTAGTGATTTTCTTGCGTTCCTGCCTTACAAATTTAATAACTTTTTTCACTAAGGTATTTGAGGAGGTAGATCATGGTAATGAATATGATATTGTGTATATGGACTTCAGTAAGGCTTTTGATAGAGTCCCACATCAGAGACTATTGAGGAAAATTAAGGCACACGGAATAGGAGGAGAAATTTTTTCCTGGATAGAGGCATGGTTGACAAATAGGCAGCAGAGAGTTTGCATAAATGGGGAGAAATCAGAGTGGGGAAGCGTCACAAGTGGTGTTCCACAGGGGTCAGTATTGGGCCCCTTGTTGTTCACAATCTACATAAACGACATAGATGAGGGAATAAATAGCGACATAAGCAAGTTTGCCGATGACACCAAAATAGGCCGTCCAATTCATTCAAATGAGGACATTAGAGCACTCCAGGAAGATTTGAATAGACTGATGCAGTGGTCGGAGAAGTGGCAGATGCAGTTTAATATAGATAAATGCAAAGTTCTAAATATTGGACAGGACAATAACCATGCCACTTATAAACTAAATAATGTAGATCTTAATATTACTGATTGCGAAAAGGATTTAGGAGTTCTGGTTAGCAGTAATCTAAAACCAAGACAGCAGTGCATAAGTGTTCGCAATAAAGCGAACAGAATCCTTGGCTTCATATCAAGAAGCATAAATAATAGGAGTCCTCAGGTTGTTCTTCAACTCTATATATCCTTGGTTAGACCTCATCTAGATTACGCTGCACAGTTTTGGTCACCGTATTACAGAATGGATATAAATGCTCTGGAAAACGTACAAAGGAGGATGACTAAGTTGATTCCATGTATCAGAAATCTTCCCTATGAGGATAGACTGAGGGCCCTGAATCTGCACTCTCTAGAAAGGCGTAGAATTAGGGGGTATATGATTGAGGTGTATAAATGGAAAACAGGAATAAATAAAGGGGATGTAAATAGCGTGCTAAAAATATCTTGTATTGACAGGACTCGCAGCAATGGCTTTAAGTTGGATTAATTCAGATTCAGGAGGGATATAGGAAAGCATTGGTTTGGTAATAGAGTTGTCGATGAGTGGAACAAACTCCCGAGTACAGTTATAGAGGCTAAAACGTTGTGTAGTTTTAAAAATAGGCTAGATAAATATATGAGTGGGTGCGGGTGGGTGTGAGTTGGTCCTGACTAGTTTGTGCTACTAGGTCAGATGCCGTGCTCCTTCCTTAAGTGAATGTAACCTGACCTGGCTGGGTTGGGGCATTGGCTTAAGCCGGTGGGAGACTTGGACTTGCCTCGCATGGGCCAGTAGGCCTGCTGCAGTGTTCCTTCTTTCTTATGTTCTTATGTTCTTATGTTTGTATAGGGGCTCTCTAAGTTCTTCATTCTTTCCATATTTAAACATTTTGAACTTGTTACCACTGAACGTCATGTTATTCTGCATTACCCATTTATTAGATTTTGTTAGTATTTTCTTGCAATGTTTCCGTGTCTTCTACTGAGGTGAGTTTCATACTTATTTTGGTGTCATCTATAAATAATAAGACGAAACTATGGCGAGTGTTTTTATTTATGTCTGTTATAAGGATAAGAAACAGTAAAGGCGCCAGGATCGTGCCTTGAGGAGCTGACGTTTTTACTTTGCTGATGCTGGATTTTGTTCCGTTAACTACTACTCTTTGTGTTCTGTTTATCAGAAAATTGAAAATACATTTACTTCATCAGCTGCTGTGATTATCGTCCTCAACTTATTCACGATCACACATCCCATGATCGTATTTGTCCTTAATTTACTTGACCAGCCAGGCTGTGGTTCGTACGTTGGATTGCGTGCGGCCAGCAGTAACAGCCTGGATGATCAGGCTCTGGTCCAACATGAGGCCTGGTCACAGACCGGGCCGCGGGGGCGTTGACCCCTGGAATTCTCTCCAGGTAAACTCCAGGTAAACAGTCTGAAACCCGAGTATACCACGTCGTTGATTCAGTTTTCTTCCAATATCTCTGTAATTCCGTCATAATGGTTTAGCAGCTGTGACATGCATGATCTTCCTGCTCTAAATCAACGCTGGTTTTGGTTGTGTGGCTGTTCCATAAAGTCTGTAATTTGATGTCTCATTACTCATACCTTTGATATACCTTTGAAGAGTTTCGAGAGTATCTACTCTCTGAGCCCGGCCATGGGCCAGGCTCGTCTGGTGCTTGCCTGGTCAACCAGGCTGTTGCTGCTGGAGGCCCGCTGCCCCACATATCCATCACAGCCTGGTTGATCTGGCACCTGGTGAAGATATTTGTCCAGTTTCCTCTTGAAGGCTTCTACACTGGTTCCAGCCGTGTTTCGGATATCTTCTGGTAAGATGTTGAATAGTCTGGGACCCCGGATGTTAATACAGTGCTCCCGTATTGTCCCCACCGCACCCCTGCTCCTCACTGGGTTTATTTTACACTTTCTCCCATATCCCTCACTCCAGTATGTTGTTATGGGAGTGTGCAGATTTGGGACCAGGCCCTCAAGTACTTTCCATGTATATATTATCATGTATCTATCTCTCCTCCGCTCCAATGAGTACATGTTCAAGACTTGAAGGCGTTCCCAATAATTTAGATGTTTCAATGGCTCAATGTGAGCCGTAAACGATCTCTGGATTTGTTCCAGCTCTGCTATTTCACAGACTTTTAAGATGTGAGATGCTAGGACTGCTGGTCTGTGCGTTACTGCTTCCTTTATGAAAAAAGAGTTATACCTGCGCTCTTTAAGACCTCTGGGATTTCGCCTAAATCAAAGCTCTAGCTTTAATCTAAGCTCGTGTTAAGGGTAATTTGGACTTTTATATAAAAAAAAGAATTCCAAGAATCAGGTCCAGGTGCTGCATGAGTCGCCATATTATCTATTTCTTTTTCGAATTCTTCAGGAGTTGTATTTACATCAGTTATGTGATCAGTGTGACTGTCAGAGGATTGAAGCTGAAAAAAATCTTTTTGCATTAATCCACTTTGGCTGAACCCACTTAATATATACTATTGGTTCTCTTAAGTAATTTCAGTTATTTATTTTTTCATCATGCTCAAATTTTGTATGAAAACCCTTTAGGCCTAAAAAAATTAAGGGGGTCCGGGTTCCAAACACGTTTTTAGTTCTTAAGTTAGATTTGCATATATGTAGAAATATTTGGGGTTTGTAGCAATATAGTGGACAGCTTTATGTTCCCTTTGTGCTTCATCAATCTGATATGAAAGCTTAAGTTTTTCTTCTAACTTGGTAATGTCTCGGTAAAGGTTAGTTTTTCTTCATTGTGACATGATCACATTTTTTAAGCAGTACAGTAACCCTTTTTCTTCTCCTGTACATTTTTCTTTGATCTTCTACATGTGACATTGTTCCAGGCGTCTTAGCGGTACATAGTGTACACAGACCTTGTAGGCATCTGTATTCAGGTTTTATAAAGCACTAGTGAGGGTTTAAAGTGCTAATGACTGTTTCCCAGGGTATGACTGATAGCTTTATGTTAATTATATCTCAGTCGAGTCTCTGATTGTTGAAGTTAACTTTACTGAACATCTCTTCTAGTAAATACTATTTCTGGACATTTTCACGCCCGTGTTTATACTTATTACTTCCAAGATAATATGATCAGAGTATATTGTTTTTGTGGATGTTATGTCTTTGATAAGTTCTTCGTGAAGATCAAATACAGTGTTATTTTCATTGCTAGTTAGTTCTGAGATCTGTTGACTCATAGTAAGTTTTTCACAAAGCTTCATTAACTCTCTGGTATGTGTCTGTTAGGCTAGCATGTTAGGCTAGCATGTTAGGCTAGCATGTTAGGCTAGCATGTTAGGCTAGCATGTTTCAAGGAATTATTTCTAGTACAACGCTGTGATTTACCAACTTTCACTACAATCTGTGAGATTTTCAAGGTTTTCACTGCATCTTTCTATTTGCCTTATGTGTTCTATGAACTCCTCATGCGTTGCTGACTGACGGTGATTTATATACAAGGATAATCACTAGATTCTTGTTCTTTTCTTTAACATCCAGTACTTCTACTGCAGCATTTGTTAATTTCAACAGTCCCGTACAATAAAAAGTATCTTTCACATAGAGACCTACTCCTCCCTGTGACCTCTTCACTCTCACACATCCATAAACACTGCAGGTCTTCACTCTCACACATCCATAAATACTGCAGGTCTTCACTCTCACACATCCATAAACACTGCAGGTCTTCACTCTCACACATCCATAAACACTGCAGGTCTTCACTCTCACACATCCATAAACACTGCAGGTCTTCACTCTCACACATCCATAAACACTGCAGGTCTTCACTCTCACACATCCATAAACACTGCAGGTCTTCACTCTCACACATCCATAAACACTGCAGGTCTTCACTCATATCTCCCCGTCCAAGTAAGTAAATTTATTTATGCACAGGTACACATAAGTACAGTTATCATATATAGTGTAAATTGCTTAGGATAACCTAAAAAAAATCAGACAAAGGACTTATCTCCTTGTAGGAGTTTCTGTAAATACTCCAAGCAATGCATTTTTTTTTCCGTGAGGAGCCCACTGAAGTAGTAGTTAACTTTGTTATGTCTATTTCCTTTTAATTCCTGAATGTTAACAAAAGGAAGGAGGACTGAACACCACAGCTGTCTCGCTTTCTCTCTTATATGCTATTCGAGGAGTGAATCATCTAGACACTGTAATGTCAATCATAATA
This sequence comes from Cherax destructor, assembly GCA_009830355.1. Classification (NCBI taxonomy): domain Eukaryota; kingdom Metazoa; phylum Arthropoda; class Malacostraca; order Decapoda; family Parastacidae; genus Cherax; species Cherax destructor. The sequence goes on along the minus strand of WNWK01009684.1, from coordinate 43,469 downwards.
GATAGCAGTTGTGAACATGAGTAGACATGAGGTGATAGTTGAGGGATGGTTGAGGGTAGAGGGTATTAGGGAGGGTTGAAGGTAGTATGAGGGATGGATGAGGGTACTATGAGGGTAGTGTGAGGGATGATTGAGGATAGTGAGTATTAGGGAGGGTTGAAGTTAGAGGGAATGAGAAAAGGTTCGTCTTCTCATTTTTATTTATTATCATTTTATATATATATATATATATATATATATATATATATATATATATATATATATATATATATATATATATATATGTATATATATATATAATTTTCTCATTATAATCAGTGACAAACATGTAACAATATGTACTAGACATGTATCTCTCACACCTCGTGTACTGTATATGCCATCTTTATATCAACAATGTATCTCTTAAATCTTTTGTACCATATTATATATATATATATATATATATATATATATATATATATATATATATATATATATATATATATAAATATATATATCTTGTAGGTAGTAGGTTGGTAGACAGCAACCACCCAGGGAGGTACTACCGTCCTGCCAAGTGAGTGTAAAACGGAAGTCTGTATTTGTTTTATATGATGGTAGGATTGCTGGTGTCTTTTTTCTGTCTCATAAACATGCAAGATTTCAGGTACGTCTGGTACTACTTACACTTAGGTCACACTACACATACATGTGCACGTTTATGTATACACACTCATCTGAGTTTTCTTTGATTTTATCTTAATAGTTCTTGTTCTTATTACATTTCCTTTCATATCCATGAGGAAGTGGAATAAGAATCTTTCCTCCGTAAGCCATGCGTGTTGTAAAAGTCAACTAAAATGCCGGGAACAATGGGCTAGTAACCCCTTTTCCTGTATAGCTTACTAAAAAGAAAAAGAAGAAAACCGTCAAAGTGGGATGTTTGAATGTGCGTGGATGTTGTGCGAATGATAAGAAAGAGATGATTGTAGATGTTATGAATGAAAAGAAGCTGGATGTCCTGGCTTTAAGTGAGACAAAGCTGAAGGGGGTAGGAGAGTTTCAGTGGGGAGAAATAAATGGGATTAAGTCAGGGGTTTCAAACAGAGTTACAGCTAAAGAATGAGTGGCAATAATGTTGAAGGATAAGTTATGATAAGAAAAGAGGGAATATAAATGTATAAATTCAAGGATTATGTGGAGTAAAGTGAGGGTTGGATGTGAAAAGTGGGTTATAGTAAGTGTTTATGCACCTGGAGAAGAGAGAAGTGTACAAGAGAGAGAGAGATTTTGGGAAATGTTGAGTGAGTGCGTGTGTTGCGAGGGGTTTCTTTCTTGCTGTATTGAAGTTGATATATATATATGTATGTAAATATACATATATATATATGTAAATATACATATATATGTAAAAAATTTTTTTAATATATATATATATATATATATATATATATATATATATATATATATATAATATATATATATATATATATATATATATAGTTGCATAAACCATCAAGAGAGAGAAGGTGGGGCTGGGGAGGGGGAAGATGCTGGGGGAGGGAGGACCTCACTGGTACTGTGGTGTCGGCATTTCAAAACTTGTGTATTTGAGCGACCAATTAGCTGCCTTCACTCTTCCGCTCTCATCTACCGTGTTTATGTCACCCTCTCAGAGGGGAGGGGAGGGGAAGAGAGGGGAGGGGAAAGGAGGGGAGGGGGAAGATATAGAGAGAGTAGCTAAGAGACAGGGGAGTTTTGCTTCTTAAAATGGGAAATAACAAGGATGGCGGACTGAGGCGTAACGGTTAATGAAGCAGAGAAGGTGAAAGGATAATGGTATAGGGAATGGAAGGGAGGGAATAGAAGCGGAAAAAGGAAAGAGACGGAGGTACAGATAAGAGGAGCGAGAGGAAACATGAGAGGCACTACAAGACGATGCGGAAAGAAGCAGTTAGAGGCAGTGTCTACCAGTGTTGTCTTGTCTACCTTCCCGGTAACATTAACTGTAGTTAGTTTGTAGATTCATCACCTCCGAGGTCAAGTGTCAGGTCAAGTCTCCAGGTTGATGCCGTGTTCACTCACCTGACGGTGTAGCTGCACACACTATCGTAAGCAACACACGTCGCCACCAGTTTTCACGAGTCTACTTGGAGTCTACCTGGAGTCTACTTAGAGTCTACCTGGAGTCTACCTAGAGTCTACCTAGAGTCTACCTGGAGTCCACCTAGAGTCTACCTGGAGTCTACCTGGAGTCTACCTGGAGTCTACCGGGAGTCTACCTAGAGTCTACCTGGAGTCTACCTGGAGTCTACCTGGAGTCTACCAAGAGTCTACCTGGAGTCTACCTGGAGTCTACCTGGAGTCTGCCAAGAGTCTACCTGGAGTCCACCTAGAGTCTACCTGGAGTCTGCCTGGAGTCTACCTAGAGTCTATCTGGAGTCTACCTGGAGTCCACCTAGAGTCTACCTGGAGTCTACCTGGAGCCCACCTAGACTCTACCTGGAGTCTTTCTAGATACCTGGAGTCTACCTAGTCTACCTGGAGTCTACCTAGAGTCTACCTAGACTCTACCTGAAGTCTACCTGGAGTCTACCTAGAGTCTACCTAGAGAGTATTTCGAGGTTAACGCCCCCACGGCCTGATTCATAATCAGGCTACCTGGAGTCTACCTGGAGTCTACCTAGAGTCTACCTGGAGTCTACCTGGAGTCTACCTGGAGTCTACCTGGAGTCTACCTAGAGTCTACCTGGAGTCTACCTAGAGTCTACCTGGAGTCTACCTGGAGTCTACCTAGAGTCTACCTAGAGTCTACCTAGAGTCTACATGGAGTCTACCTGGAGTCTACCTGGAGTCTACCTGGAGTCTACCTAGAGTCTACCTGGAGTCTACCTAGAGTCTACCTGGAGTCTACCTGGAGTCTACCTGGAGTCTACCTGGAGTCTACCTAGAGTCTACCTGGTCTCTGAGTCTACCTGGAGTCTACCTGGAGTCTACCTGGAGTCTACCTGAGTCTACCTAGTCTACCTGGTCTACCTGGAGTCTACCTGGAGTCTACCAGAGTCTCCTGGAGTCTCGTTACCTGGAGTCTACCTGAGTCTACCTGGAGTCTACCTGGAGTCTACCTGGAGTCTACCTTGAGTCTACCTGGAGTCTACCTGGAGTCTACCTAGAGTCTACCTAGAGTCTACCTAGAGTCTACCTGGAGTCTACCTAGAGTCTACCAGGAATCTACCTAGAGTCTACCTGGAGTCTATCTAGAGTCTACCTAGAGTCTACCTAGAGTCTACCAAGAGTCTACCTGGAGTCTGCCTGGAGTCTACCTAGAGTCTATCTGGAGTATATCTGGAGTCCACCTAGAGTCTACCTGGAGTCTACCTGGAGTCTACCTAGAGTCTACCAAGAGTTTACCTGGAGTCTACCTGGAGTCTACCTGGAGTCCACCTAGAGTCTACCTGGAGTCTACCTGGAGTCTACTTGGAGTCTACCTGGAGTCTACCTAGTCTACCTGGAGTCTACCTAGAGTCTATCTGGAGTCTACCTAGAGTCTACCTAGAGAGTATTTCGAGGTTAAAGCCCCCACGGCCTGATTTATAATCAGGCTACCTGGAGTCTACCTAGTCTACCTAGAGTCTACCTGGAGTCTACCTGGAGTCTACCTGGAGTCTACCTAGAGTCTACCTAGAGTATGTCTGGAGTCTACCTGGAGTCTACCTGGAGTCTACCTAGAGTCTACCTGGAGTCTACCTGGAGTCTACCTGGAGTCTACCTGGAGTCTACCTAGAGTCTACCTAGAGTCTACCTGGAGTCTACCTAGAGTCTACCTAGAGAGTATTTCGAGGTTAACGCCCCCACGGCCCGGTTCATAATCAGGCCTCCTGGTGGATTAGGGCCTGAGCAACCAGGCTATTACTGCTGTCCACACGCAGTCCAACGTTGGAACCACAGCCAGGGAAATGGATAGCTTGACGGCCACATAAATATAAATGAATGAATAAACTTTTAATGAATGAATAAGTTTTATTTGGATCTTTTTTGTAATTATTATGATATGATTCAGAACAAGAGAGAAATGTGACAATTACAAAGAAACAATACCATGATTACACTGAGAAATGATATATCCTGAGTATAAATGTTTTACATAAGTCAGTGTTCTGACAGTGTAATCAATTACTGAGATGAATATGAGAAAACCTAACACAAGATTAATTTACACAAGATTAATGGGAATGAAGGAACTGTTTTTTTTTTAATATATTATTGAACTAAGGTTTCATTAGATAACTTTGTGCAATATTTGGTCTTGACATAATTCATTTTTGATAATGTTTGTTCACAAAGGTACATTGTACCAAAAGCTGATACGAATCCACAAGCAAGTCGCTTTAAGTTTGGAAACTGTTGAGGTTGTAAAGATTTATAAAATTGGATCAGATTTCCTTCTTTATACTTTTCTTTCAGCATGTCATCTTGACTGGAGATCAATAATTTCCATTTGAAACTGACTTGAGTGTTTCAACACTGCAGTTAAATGGGTTCTGAAACAACTTTATTTTATCTGTTTTTTCACCAATCAGAAAATCACATCTGAAACTGTTTTTGTAAGTCATCAATGATTTCTGTTGCAAATGAAGAAGAAAATTCTGCTTCACTTTCTTCATGAAATCTCTCACAACATAAGAAATGAACCAGGTTAGAAACTTTCACCCGTCCTTCAAATAGAATCAGTTTTGTCCTAAATGCCTTGACATGGCTTGTCACGTCTGCAAAAAAATGTCAATTTCCAAAACCACTCAGCGTTTGATAAAAGTATTTCGGGTCGATTCTTTTCTGTGAGAAATTAATCAATTTTCTTTCTGAGCTGAAACAATTATGATTGAAGCTTTCCGCAGCTGAGCCATTGAACTGCTGTATAATAAAGCAAGTCAACCAACTCAGAATCAGTTTCTTTCAGAAAATCACGAAACTGGCGATGATTAAGACCATGAGATCGAATGAAATTCACTGTTGAAACAACAGGTTTCAGAACACAAGACATAACCACATATCATCCGCACAATGCTTGCTAATAAATAACACAATGCAGCAACATGGGCTTTGAGAATCCACCATCCTCATATTTTTTTGTGATTTGTCCATCCAAACCTTTCTTCAGCCCAGACATGTTCTGCCCTCCATCAGTTGTCACGCCTTGCAGTTTATTCCACTCCAGGTTATATTCTTATAATTTTTTTTTTTTTTAAATTCTTTGAATGTCTTCTCTGGTTGCTGTGCTGATACTAATTCTTGTGTGACATTAAATTCCTGGTCGAAGCCACGGATGAATACTAGGAGTTGTGATGAGTCACTCTTATCATTCGATTCATCAAGTGCCAGAGAATGAAACTGAAAATTTCATGCTTTGTCTGCAATTTGATGAAATATATTGCTTCGTATATCCTCAATTCTACAAGCAACAATATTTGGCACAAGACTGAGGATTTTGAACAGATTCGCTTTTTCTGGGCATAACTCTGCCACTGCTTCCATAATACACTCTTTGATCAGATCTTTGTAACTGGTCCTGGTTAAAGCTTCATTTTCAGCTCTTCTGCGTAAAAAAACTTGTTGGCAAAGCAGCCTGTGTTGCAGTGATTTAATGTTTTCCAAACGCTGTGTTCCTGTGAACTGGGAATAACTTGGTTTATGTTTGGTCTCATAGTGGCAGCGTATATTGTGCTCCTGCAAAACTGCAACAGTTTTATGGTGTTTGACACACAACGAAGAAATGCTTTACGCCTCATTCTTCATTAAACACCCACACTCACTCTCCACTGTTCTTTTCCTTTTTTTCTTCCATAACTGAAGGTTACACTATCTGAAAAATGCAAAGATTAGAACTAAAATTTGAACAAATTTTGACATATAAATTGTTACAAGCAACAAAATCCTTAACATTAAGTGACTGAAAATGAGGATTTGTTAGTCTTACTATTTATAAATATTTCAAGTTGGAGACCCCTGGTCTATTGGTAATCCACCTTATTCCTTATATATGATGGTAGGCTCTTTACTAGTCTTAGGCCCCTTACGTCTATTGTGTTGTCTCTTTGTACACGACACCTTTGCTTTTCACTGACTTATATCAAATCGTCTGCCGAACCTTTTTGCTTCCGCTGGGAGTGATTCGTGTGTGCAGCTTTGAGACCAGTCCCTCTAGGAATTTCCAGGTGTAAATTATGATGTATTTTTCTCGCCTTCTTTCCAAGGGTTACGGGTTAAGAATTTCCAACGTTCCCAGTAATTAAGGTGCTTGGCAGAATTTATATAAGCAGTGCAAGTACATTCTCAAGATCCGCAATTTCGCCTGCCTTAAAAGGGGCCGTTAGTGTTGAGCAGTATTCCAGTCTGATTTTAAAGAGGATTATCCTTGTTTAAATTTAGAATCTAAAATATAATAATAACAACAGAGCATTTGAAATGTAAAACGAACCTAGGAAGAAGAACGAGGAGGAAGTAAATGGTTTTATATCTACAGATGACTTATATGTTGCAAGTAGCTTTAGGAAATTTACTTAATATGTCTAGTGTCATATTTTCATTAATAAGATATCGTGACATATCATATAAGTTGTTATACTGTATATCTCTATATTCCTAAGTAAGTGGACAATAAAGCACATAATGCTGAAGAGAATAACCATAAGACTGGCCACATAATTTGCATTTAGTCTGATTATCATTTGTGTGTCTCCCAAACTCCCTAAGTCTGGCCACTGCAACATCAGTCAGTCTGTTCACATTGCAAGTTGCTCCATAAACGTACTTATCTACGTTCACGTTATCACAGTGGATGACAGATCTACTCAGGCTTCTAACTGCATTCCTATAACATTCACTTTCATTATTTACGTCTCTCCCAATATTATTCCTAACGCTAGACACAGACACACCAAAGTTATATTCTTCATTCACCTTCAGGGTATTTTTTTGGCTAATTTATCAACTTTATCATGAAGGAGCAGTCCATTGCATGATGGAATCCATAACAATTGAACATTAATTTCTTTTTCCATGATTTTTTTAGTATCTCTATCAGGCTTCTTCAATGAACATGTTAGAGACATTATGCGTGCAGATTATAAAACTTAATATAATTGCACGTATTCACAACTCAATTAGATCTATATGTATTTCAAGATATTTAGTAAGATTTCTGATGACAATGTCTGGTTTATTTCTTAACAATCTAATACCAAGTTCAGTGTTGCTCTCAATAATGCTATCACAGATACTAGGAACACAAAGCTCCTTCCTCATATCAAAAACCTTGGTAGTTTTAAGACAGCCAAGAATAATTCTGGGGCTTCATTCTGCATTAGTTTCAAGAGCCGGAAATAATTTTCTTCAGCTAATATAAACATGGGCGCGGCATAATCAATTAAAGACCTAACATAGGCTATGTACATCATTCTCATTCTCACATTTGCACCATAGTTGAGGATGTGCCAGCAACAGCTGTGAGAGCATTTAGACTAGCTTGGTATTTCTTATTTCGTTGTTGGAGGATGTACATCTACACCAAGTTTCAGTAACATTTAACGTAGGTAATGTTTGCACCTGCAGACAGATGGGGGATGATATTGTTTGCCTGTCAACTCTTTGTTTTTAATGAAGAAATGACGAGGCCTGGTCGATTACAAATTACTTGACCCTCGTTAAGAATGGTAATCATCTTATGCCCTGTTGTACCGATAATGATTTATCAGCATAATTTACAGGTATGTTTAGGTGAGGCAAATAGACAATCTAGGAGAGCATTAATCACAATATTAAATAGCATGGGACTGTGAACTCCTCCCTGTGGTGTACCTAGGGACATTTCTTTAGATTAGCTTCTAAAGCCTTGGTAGAGAACAGAGGATATTCTGACATATAACCTTTTATCCAACTGAGTAAATTACCACCAATACTGATTTTGGTAAGTTCATCTAGTATAATAGTTCTGTTTGCGATATCAAATGCAGATTTTAGATCAAGAAATGTGATAAAACTAGTAAAGGTGTGTGAAGTGAGAAAGATGTTAAATACAATTCACAACAAACAATAAAATTCCTCACATCAAGGGACTGCTCACGGAGTCAAATGCAATGTTTGGAGCTTTATAACCTATTCAGATGCGACAGACTAAACAGGAACCAAGGGTGGGATGGCTTGTACATCACAAAGTTGCTCATTTGCTCAGAACTTCAAAACACCTCAAATGATGTAGCTGATCTTTTGGCAGTAAACATAGAAAACCAAAACTTGTTGTAAACAAGCCTCCGGATGCAACTTCCCAGCAATTCCAGGAACAGCTTTTGAAAACTGACCAACTCCTGCCCCAAACATCTTGCTACTGGGAGATTTCAACTTAATGGAGGAGAGTAGTAAATAATATTTTAGCAGAGATCACCCCAGGAGGCAGCTCAGATGAAAATTCACACACACACACGAGTTATTAAATCTCTGCACCAACTTCACCTTAAACCAGCAAATATTAGAACCTACAAGACTAGAAAATACGCTGGACCTCATCTTCACTAACAATGACTATCTGATACGTAATATAACCATATCAAAGACAATACACTCAGATTACAACATAATAGAGGAACAGACATGTATGCACAGGGCTCCTGACCAGCAAAATGTGATCAGTTATGAGGGTGCCTTCACAAAATTCAACTTCAATAACAAAAACATACAATGGGAACAAGTCGACCATTTAATAAATGAAACAAGCTGGGAAGATATCCTAAACAACACAGATCCGAACCTTTGCCTAGAAAAAAATTAACTGTGGTACTTGAGGTCTGCTCAAGGCACATTCCATTAAGAAAAAGAAAAAGAAGATGTAAACTAGAAAGAGAAAGACGCTCCTTATACAGGTGAAGGCGAAGAATCACAGAGCTGCTGAAAGGGGCCAGTATATCTGAAATACGAAGGGAGGTACTGGTCAGAGAAATAGCAAATACTGAACTTAAGCTTAAGGAATCTTACAGGAGACAAGAATCTCAGGAAGAACTAAAAGCCATAAAGGAAATTAAAAGAAACCCAAAATACTTCTTCTCTTATGCCAAATCTAAGGGAAAAACAGCATCCAGTATTGGGCCTCTGCTTAGTTTTCCTCGTAAAACAAATTGGCTAGTCCGAAATCAGAGTCGTCCAAGGATGAGTTAACATTCTCATCAGACATCCCTTGGGACTTTGCCCGAGTTATGGCCAACATCGGGGGAAGAATTAGTCATTATTGGTTCAGTACATTTAATAGACGTAATGTTATTACGTACCTAGTAATAACATGGCATCTTTCATAGGAAATCCGTCAGAAACACCTACAGTCAAGTACCCAGTGTAGTATTTACTCTGCACATATATTTTATGTAAAGGGACAGAAAATACTGCTCCTCCAAAAGCTTCTAACAGAACTGAAGACTGCAATGAGGTTTGTTCAGAAAGGGGAAGTACTCCCTCTCTTATAAGTGAGCAATATGCTCCAGTATCCCTAAAGGTTCTGACTTCAGTTTTCTTTGAATTGTCCTGAAGGGATATGTGACAAGTGCTATAGTAGGGGGCCATCCCCTTCTCTACTTCTTTTTGAGTCATATTAGGAAGGACATTATAAATTTTCCCTAATGTTTGGGGGTTATTTGGACAGTTGGGCCTGATGTGGCTGTGTTTATTACATAGGAAGCATACAACCTCAGCTTTAACTTTGGCTCCTCATTGATTTTGTGGCCACTCTGAATACTGCCGCCGTGAATCACCATGTTGAGTGCTCGCCAGGTGATTTAGTTGCTGCTGTCGAGATTCACCTTCATCCTGACATTTCGTTCTCTACTCAAGATATATATATATATATATATATATATATATATATATATATATATATATATATATATATATATAGAACTCTTCTTTGATGATCTCTGCTCATGCCAGGCTGTTGAGGAAAGAGATAAGACCACTCGGACAAGGAGCGGTTAGTTTCAAAAGTATCAGCCAACCTGGCTGCCTCCAATGCAGTAGCCAATGAGTGATCTTGAAGGAAGACTCGAACCTCTGGTCCAACAGACTCCAGCAGGTTATCCACCAAGATGAGCTGCACCAGATTATCAAAATCAGTGACACGACTTGCATTGTACCACTTTGTGAAAGCCCTGGTCTGCTGTCTTACAAAATCAACATAAGACTGACCCAGCTGCCTTCTGCGTACTTTGAATTCTTTCCTATACTGGGCAGGAATACAATGATAAGGCCCAAGAACAGTGGTTTTCACTGTACGATAGTTGCCAAAATCTTCATTGTTTAATACAGACGTAAACGCCTGTGCCTTACTAAACAACGCTGTATGCACCAATGCTGTCCAATGCACCTCAGGCCACCCTAAAGCTCGAGCCTGGTTTTCAAATGCTTCGAAAAACTGTTCAGGCTCTGCTTCAACAAAACGAGGAACAAACTGTACTGCCCTTTGCAAACTGAATTCATCTTCAGTCTGTTTGAATTGCCTCCTCTCCTTCTCTCTATCAAACTCCTCCTTAGCAAATGCTCACTGTTCTTTAGTTTGTTCAAGATTGAGTGTGGCTAACTCAAGTGCCAATGAAGCGGACTCACCTGTAGACAAACCCACACCTGTGGCTTCACGAGACTGCTGGTTTTGCTCAGGTGTGTCTTCCCCATTATTCTGCAGGAACCTTAGTGGAGATCTATGACTAACAGCTCCTGTAGCAGGAGAAACGTTAGTCTGATGTGCCATAGTTTCAGTTTTTAATTTGGCCCGTATAATATCACGCAGCTGCGCAGCAGTAGGAGTTTTTTAATAATCAATACCAATGTCGTGAGGGGTTCTTGACAATGAATTTGGTAATAACACAAACGCCGCTCGGTTGGTAACTTATATTAGTGATAATAATGGGAGAACACTCAGAGCCGTCGCCTTTGCTGTCTACTCTCTGCTATCCTGACTTGAACTGACGCTAGTGAGCGAGGAGCTCACGGCATTCAAAGGGTGACCTCTGACGTAGCTTAGGTCAGCAGAAAGACTAGTAACGGATAGTGATCACGTGAAAGGCTTGTGACTCACTAACGGTTTGTAAGATAGAAAATACTACTGCTGAACTACTACTGACACCAATAGAATGAGCAATTCGCCAACAACGCTGTATAGATAATTTGGGAAGGTTTTGTAGAGTGAACTCAGACACTAATCACCTGACTCGGATAGGTGGCATTAACCCCAACATAACACGCTGTTTGCAACACACTCAAACCGCTATGCACTGTACGACTGCAGAAAACTCACGCGATAGCAAGGCTGACATGCAATAGCAAAGCTAACTGTAGAATACTCACACAATAGCAAAGCTGACCATAGCAAAGCAAATGCAAAGTTGACACACAAAATTCGTGAAGCGTTGGCAAAGCTTATGCAATGCCAGACAGCAAGCTATCTAAATGATACAAAGACTAGCTTCTGCTCCAGCTTCAACTCTAGGCTCAGCTCCTGCTCTAAGTCCAGCTCCAGCTCTCGGACAGGCGACCCATATTACAACCTCAGGTTCTCAAGGCCTCTTATCCTGAGTGTAAAAGGGAGCTTGGAGCAAAGTAAACACAGTAGAAAAACTTTGAATTGTATTTTCCTTCACCAATTATATATATATTTATACAAATTATGTACACTATATACAACAGAATAGGTATTAGTGCACGCCACGGTAGTCAAGGCAAACCAGCAGCCAAGAGACAAGAGACAACTGTGCATCAACCAGCACAGAATGGAAATGACAAGGGTAAAAACGCGCGTGGTAACCACGTCACCTTTACAATTGCCAGATCCACATTATGACTGGCTGACCCTAGGTGCTGATTTGATGATGGGGCCCCGATCGTCAAACCCTTAGCGACCTGGTTCGCTGGTTGGTGAGGCAGCCTAAATGGCTCCGAATAAAGGTGACATACTCTTTGCATGCAACACCATGGTACCTTCAGTGATGACACCATGGTCTCACTTTGCAAGACTCTGTAAATGCTGATTGTATTTTCCTTGTGCCTCTAACACCATGTGATAGTAGTCCAGCCCATGTCTCTAACACCGTGTGATAGTAGTCCAGCCCGTGCCTCTAACACCGTGTGATAGTAGTCCAGCCCGCGCCTCTAACACCGTGTGATAGTCCATCCCATGCCTCTAACACCATGTGATAGTAGTCCAGCAAAGTGCCTCTAACACCGTGTAATAGTAGTTCAGCCCGTACCTCTAAACCGTGTGATAGTAGTCCAGCCCGTGTCTCTAACACCGTGTGATAGTAGTCCAACCCGTGCCTCTAACATAGTGTGATAGTAGTCCAGCCCGTGCCTTTAACACCGTGTGATAGTAGTCCAGCCCGTGCCTCTAACACCGTGTGATAGTCCAGCCCGTGCCTCTAACACCGTGTGATAGTAGTCCAGCCCGTGCCTCTAACACCATGTGATAGTCCAGCCCGTGCCTCTAACACCATGTGATAGTAGTCCAGCCCGTGCCTCTAACACCGTGTGATAGTAGTCCAGCCCGTGCCTCTAACACCGTGTGATAGTAGTCCAGCCCGTGCCTCTAACACCGTGTGATAGTAGTCCAGCCCGTGCCTCTAACACCGTGTGATAGTCCAGCCCGTGCCTCTAACACCATGTGATAGTAGTCCAGCCCGTGCCTCTAACACCGTGTGATAGTAGTCCAGCCCGTGCCTCTAACACCGTGTGATAGTAGTCCAGCCCGTGCCTTTAACACCGTGTGATAGTAGTCCAGCCCGCGCCTCTAACACCGTGTGATAGTCCAGCCCGTGCCTCTAACACCATGTGATAGTAGTCCAGCCCGTGCCTCTAACACCGTGTGATAGTAGTCCATCCCGTGCCTGTAACACCGTATGAGTGCTGGGTTCTTTGTTGTTCACAATTTACATAAACGACATAGATGAGGGTATAAATAGCGACATAAGCAAGTTTGCCGATGACACCAAAATAGGCCGACGAATTCATTCTGACGAGGACATTAGAGCACTCCAGGATGATTTGAATAGACTGATGCAGTGGTCGGAGAATTGGCAGATGCAGTTTAAAATAGACAAATCCAAAGTTCGAAACAGTGGTCAGGACAATAACTATGCCACATATAAACTAAATTATGTAGATCTTAATATTACTGATTGCGAAAAGGATTTGGGAGTTCTGGTTAGCAGTAATCTAAAACCAAGACAACAGTGCATAAGTGTTCGCAATAAAGCGAACAGAATCCTTGGCTTCATATCAAGAAGCATAAATAATAGAAGACCTCAGGTTGTTCTTCAACTCTATATATCTTTGGTTAGGCCTCATCTAGATTATGCTGCACAGTTTTGGTCACCGTATTACAGAATGGATATAAATGCACTGGAAAACGTACAAAGGAGGATGACAAAGTTGATCCTATGTATCAGAAATCTTCCCTATGATGAAGATAGACTGAGGGCCATGAATCTGCACTCTCTAGACAGGCGTAGAATTAGGAGGGATATGAATGTATAAATGGAAAACAGGAATAAATAAAGGGGATGCAAATAGAAGATTACAAAGAAATCGCAGCAATGGTTTTAAGTTGGAAAAATTCAGATTTGTGAAGGATACAGGAAAGCACTGTTTTGGTAATAGAGTTGTGGATGAGTGGAACAAACTCCCGAGTTCCGTCATAGAAGCTAAAACGTTGTATAGTTTTAAAAATAGATTAGATAAATACATGAGTGGGTGTGGGTGGGTGTGAGTTGGACCTGACTAGGTTGTGCTACTAGGTCAGATGCCGTGCTCCTTCCTTAAGTGAATGTGGTTTGACTTGACTAGGTTAGGTCATTGGCTTTAGCCGGTGGGAAACTTGAACTTGCCTCGCATGTGCCAGTAGGCCTGCTGCAGTGTTCCTTATGTTCTTATATGTGTCAAGAGTTTTACTATTCCTCAAGCCGTGTCTTGAGCCAGGCTCCCCAGGTGCTCCCCAGGTGCTCGCCTGGTGCTCCCCAGGTGCTCCCCAGGTGCTCGCCTGGTGCTCCCCAGGTGCTCGCCTGGTACTCGCCTGGTGCTCGCCTTGTGCTCCCCTGCTGCTCGCCTGGTGCTCCCCAGGTGCAAGCCTGTTGCTCGCCTAGTACTCGCCTGGTGTTCGGCTGGTACTCCCTGGTGTTCTGGTGCTCCCCAGGTGCTCCCATGTGCTCGCCTGGTACTCGCCTGGTGTTCGGCTGGTACTCCCCTGGTGCTCGCCTGGTGCTCCCCAGGTGCTCCCATGTGCTCGCCTGTTGCTCGCCTAGTACTCGCCTGGTGTTCGCCTGGTACTCGCCTGGTGCTCGCCTGGTGCTCCCCAGGTGCTCGCCTGGTGCTCCCCAGGTGCTCGCATGTGCTCGCCTGGTACTCGCCTGGTGCTCCCCAGGTGTTCCCCAGGTGCTCGCCTGGTGCTCCCCAGGTGCTCGCCTGGTACTCGCCTTGTACTCGCCTAATGTTCGGCTGGTACTCAACTGGTGCTCGCCTGGTGCTCCCCTGCTGCTCGCCTGGTGCTCCCCAGGTGTTCGCCTGTTGCTCGCCTAGTACTCGCCTGGTGTTCGGCTGGTACTCCCCTGGTGCTCGCCTGGTGCTCCCCAGGTGCTCCCATGTGCTCGCCTGGTACTCGCCTGGTGTTCGGCTGGTACTCCCCTGGTGCTCGCCTGGTGCTCCCCAGGTGCTCCCATGTGCTCGCCTAGTACTCGCCTGGTGTTCGCCTGGTACTCGCCTGGTGCTCGCCTGGTGCTCCCCAGGTGATCGCCTGGTGCTCCCCAGGTGCTCCCATGTGCTCGCCTGGTACTCGCCTGGTACTCGCCTGGTGCTCCCCAGGTGCTCCCCAGATGCTCGCCTGGTGCTCCGCAGGTGCTCGCCTGGTACTCGCCTGGTACTCCCAGGTGCTACCCAGGTGCTCGTCAGGTGCTCCCCAGGTGCTCGCCTGGTGCTCCCCAGGTGCTCCCAGGTGCTCGCCTGGTGCTCCCCAGGTGCTCGCCTGGTGCTCGCCTGGTACTCCCCAGGTGCTCCCCAGGTGCTCGCCTGGTGTTCGCCTGGTACTCGCCTGCTACTCGCCTGGTGCTCCCCAGGTGCTCCTCAGATGCTCCCCAGGTGCTCCCCAGGTGCTCCCCAGATGGTCCCCAGATGCTCGCCTGGTGCTCGCCTGATGTTCCCCAGGTGCTCGCCTGGTGTTTCTCAGGTGCTCGCCTGGTGCTCGCCAGGTGCTTGCCTGGTGCTCCCCAGGTGTTCCCCAGGTACTCACCTGGTGTTCCCCAGGTGCTCGCCTGATGTTCCCCAGGTGCTCGCCTGGTGTTCCTCAGGTGCTCACCTGGTGCTCCCCAGGTGCTTGCCTGGTGCTCCCCAGGTGTTCCCCAGGTACTCGCCTGGTGTTCCCCAGGTGCTCGCCTGATGTTCCCCAGGTGCTCACCTGGTGTTCCCCAGGTGCTCGCCTGGTTCTCCCCAGGTGTTCCCCAGGTGCTCGCCTGGTGCTTGCCTGATGTTCCCCAGGTGCTCGCCTGGTGTTCCCCAGGTGCTCGCCTGGTGCTCCCCAGGTGCTCGCCTGGTGTTCCCCAGGTGCTCGCCTGGTGCTCCCCAGGTGTTCCCCAGGTGCTCGCCTGGTGTTCCCCAGGTGCTCGCCTGGTGCTCCCCAGGTGTTCCCCAGGTGCTCGCCTGGTGCTCCCCAGGTGTTCCCCAGGTGCTCGCCTGGTGCTCCCCAGGTGCTCGCCTGGTGTTCCCCAGGTGCTCGCCTGGTGCTCCCAGGTGTTCCCCAGGTGCTCGCCTGGTGTTCCCCAGGTGCTCGCCTGGTGCTCCCCAGGTGTTCCCCAGGTGCTCGCCTGGTGCTCCCAGGTGTTCCCCAGGTGCTCGCCTGGTGCTCCCCAGGTGTTCCCCAGGTGCTCGCCTGGTGCTCCCCAGGTGTTCCCCAGGTGCTCGCCTGGTGCTCCCCAGGTGTTCCCCAGGTGCTCGCCTGGTGCTCCCCAGGTGTTCCCCAGGTGCTCGCCTGGTCATGCAGGTGTGAGAGGCAGGAGCGACCTGCTATCATGTCATCTTTGTGGCTTCTCACCATCAATGTGTTTATCAATCAGATTTTAATAAGACATTTGGTAATGAAAACATTGATAACACCGGTGACACCCTGGGAGGAGGGGGTGACAGGGAATAGGGGCTCCGGCGGATGGGAGTGCCAGGGAAAGGGGGATAAGGGGAACTAGGGGTACGGGGGGTCGGGGTGCCATTGTCGGTATGTTTATTGACTTACTGGCGGCGGTCCCTTTATGTCATGTGTATGTACCCTCCAACCCTCCCTCCCACTTCCTCCATCCCTACCCCCATCCTCTCCCACGATCCCTCCCACCCTCCTTCTTTCCCTCCTTTCCCCTTCTCTCTCTTTTTTTCCTTCCCCCTCCTTCCCTCCCTCCCACTCTGACCCTTCTGACCTCCATCCTTTACTAACTCCCTCCCTCTCTCACTCCCCCTCTCTCACCCCTTACTCATTCATTTCTAGTATGCTTCTTTGCTTCATATTTTGACTTATATATAAATATTGAAGCATATAAGTGAACATTATTTAGATAAGTGTTAAGAAGTTTTCGTTGCTTTTATGGATTTGGAAAAGGCTTGTGATAGGGTGGAGAGGAGAGCAATGTGGCAGATGTTGCAAGTGTATGGAATAGGTAGTAAGTTACTAAATGCTGTAAAGAGTTTTTATGAGGATAGTGAGGCTCAGGTTAGGGTGTGTAGGAGAGAGAGTGATTACTTCCCGGTAAAATTAGGTCTTAGACAGGGATGTGTAATGTCACCATGGTTGTTCAATATATTTATAGATGGGGTTATAAGAGACGTGAATGCTCGGGTATTGGCAAGAGGTGTGGGGTTAAAGGATAAAGAGTCTAACACAAAGTGGGAGTTGTCACAGTTGCTCTTTGCTGATGACACTGTGCTTTTGGAAGATTCTGAAGAGAAGTTCCAGAGGTTGGTGGACGAGTTTGGTAAGGTATGTAAAAGAAGGAAATTAAAACTGAACGTAGGATAGAGCAAAGTGGCGAGGACAACAACAAATTTAGGTAATGAAAGATTGGATATCAGACTGGAAGGAGAGAGTATGGAGGAAGAGAATGTATTCAGATATTTGGGAGTGAATATGTTAACAGATGGGTCTATGAAAACCGAGGTGAGCCATAAAACTGATGAGAGGAAAACAAGGTGGGCGGTGCACTGAGGATTCTGGAGAGACAAAAGAACATTATCCATGGAAGCAAAAGGGAAATGTATGAGAGTATAGTGGCACCAACGCTCTAATATGGGTGTGAAACATGGGTTGTGAATGTCTGAGGGCAATATGTGGTGTGAATAATATGCAGAGAATTCGTAGCTTGGAGATTAGGAGGTGCGAGGTTACTAAAAGTATTATCCAGAGAACTGAAGAGAGGTTGTTGAGGTCGTTCGGACATTTAGAGAGGAAGTAACAAAATAGGGAAGGAGGTGTAAGGGTCGTCTTAGGTGAGGTTGCAGGGAGGTAAAGAGGTTTTGTGTGTGAGGTGCTTTGACTTCCAGCAAGCATGTGTAAGCGTGTTAGATAGACGTGAGTGGATGTTAAGTGGCTTTTATACCTTGATGTGTTGTTGGAGTGTGAGCAAGGTAACATTTATGAAGGGATTCAAGGAAACCGGGAAACCGGACTTGAGTCCTGGAGGTGAAAAGTACAATACCTGCAGTCTGTAGGAGGGGTGGGGATATTTGCAATTTTGAACTGTAGTATAAGAACATAAGTAGGCCTGCTGCCACTGCAGCAGGCCTACTGGCCCATGCGAGGCAGGTCCAAGTCTCCTACTGGCTTAAGCAAATGACCCAACCTAGTCAGATCAGGTCACATCCACTTAAGGGAGGAGCACGACGTCAGATCTATTAGCACAAGCTAGTCAGGTCCAACTCACACCCATCAACGTATTTATCTAACCTATTTTCAAAAATACACAACGTTTTAGCTTCTATGACGGTACTCGGGAGTTTGTTCCACTCATCCACAACTCTATTACCAAACCAATGCTTTCGTATATCCTTCCTGAATCAGAATTTTTCCAACTTAAAACCATTGCTGCGAGTCCTGTCTTGGCTGGATATTTTTAGCACGCTATTTGCATCCCCTTTATTTATTCCTGTTTTCCATTTATACATTCATATCCTCCCCTAATTCTACGCCTTTCTAGAGAGTGCAGATTCAGGGCCCTCAGTCTATCCTCATAGGGAAGATTTCTAATACATAGGATCAACTTTGTCATCCTCCTTTGTACGTTTTCCAGAGCATTTATGTCCATTTTGTAATATGGTGACCAAAACTGTGCAGCATAATCTAAATGAGGCCTAACCAAGGATATATAGAGTTGAAGAACAACCTGAGGACTCCTATTATTTATGCTTCTTGATATGAAGCCAAGGATTCTGTTCGCTTTATTGCGAACACTTATGCACTGCTGTCTTGGTTTCAGATTACTGCTAACCAGAACTCCTAAATCTTCTTCGCAATCAGTAATATTAGGATCTACATTATTTACTTTATATGTGGCATGGTTATTTTCCTGTCCAATGTTTAGAACTTTGCATTTGTCTATATTAAACTGCATCTGCCACTTCTCTGACCACTGCATCAGTCTATTCAAATCTTCCTGGAGTGCTCTAATGTCCTTGTCATAATGAATTCGTCGGCCTGTTTTGGTGTCATCGGCAAACTTGCTTATATCGCTATTTATTCCCTCATCTATGTCATTTATGTAGATTTTGAACAACAAGGGGCCCTGTGGAACACCGCTCGTGACGCTTCCCCACTCAGATTTCTCCCCATTTATGCAAACTCTCTGCTGCCTATCTATCAACCATGCCTCTATGCAGGAAAAAAATTCTCCTAATATTCCGTGTGCCTTAATTTTCCTCAATAGTCTCTGATGTGGGACTCTATCAAAAGCCTTACTGAAGTCCATATACACAAAATGATATTCATTTTCATTATCTACCTCCTCAAATACCTTAGTGAAAAAAGTTAATGAATTTGTAAGGCAGGAACGCCCTTTTGTAAAACCGTGCTGAGATTCGTTGATCGATTTATGCTTTTCAAGATGGCTACGAATTGCCTCGGCAATTATTGATTCCATAAATTTTCCCACTATGGAGGTTAGGCTTACTGGTCTATAGTTCGAAGCTAAGGACCTGTCACCTGCTTTGAAAATAGGTATCACATTTGCCATTTTCCACTTATCTGGCACCAAGCCAGTTTGTAGCGATATGTTGAAAAGATTAGCCAAAGGTTTGCTACGCTCCTCTTTGCATTCCTTTAGAATTTGTTAGGTTTTAATTTATCTATTTGTCTAAGGACAATGTCACTTGTGACCCTAACGTTCATAGTTTATTATCGTCCTGTTCTACATAATTTATTATTTCTGGAATATCGCTAGTATCTTCCTGTGTAAAAACTGAGAGGAAGTAAGAGTTAAAAATGATACACATTTCCTTATCACTGTCGGTGAGCTGACCCGAGTAACTTTTGAGTGGGCCTATCTTGTCCCTAATCTTACTTCTGTATACCTGAAAGAATACTTTTGGGTTAGTCTTCGATTCCCTTGCAACTTTAACCTCATAATCTCTCTTTGCTTTTCTTATTCTTTTTTTATTTCTCTCTTTAACTGAATATATGGATTTCTTAACTGCCCCTCACCTCTTTTGATTCGCCTATATATGCCTCTCTTTTGACCAATGAGATGTTTTAATCTATTGTTTATCCATTTAGGATCATTTTTGTTTGATCTGATTTCCCTATTCGGAACATAAGTTGTCTGAGCAGCTAGAACTATGCTCTGGAAAAGTCATATCGTCAACTATCACCACCTACCTGACCCATAGTCAGGTCATTCTAGTACAACCCACCCACCTCTCTGGCAAGACAGTGATGGAGTGAATGATGGTAAAAGTGTTTCTTCTTTTTTGGGTCTCACACACACACACACAGGGAAGTAGAAAACATTGAGCTAAAGTTAAAGGACTCGTACAGGATCCAGGAGAGACAAGAGGAGCTAAAAGCGATTAGTGAAATTGAAAGAAATTCAAAATATTTCTTTTCATATGCCAAAAACAAGGCAAAAACCACTTCTAGTATAGGGCCCCTGCTCAGACAAGACGGATCCTACACAGATGACAACAAAGAAATGAGTGAGATACTGAAATCTCAATATGACTCTGTGTTCAGTGAGCCACTAATCCGTCTAAAGAAAGACAATCCAAACAATTTTTTCATGAATGAGCCTCAAAACCCTGCCAATGTATGCCAAATTTCTGATATAACCCTAACTCCTCTAGACTTAGAGAAAGCCATCGACGACATGCCCATGCACTCAGCCCCAGGCCCAGACTCGTGGAACTCTGTGTTCATTAAGAACTGCAAGAAACCACTCTCACAGGCCCTAAATATGCTATGGAGAAGGAGCTTAGACACAGGCGAGATTCAACAGTCACTAAAAACAACTGATATAGTCCCACTCCATAAAGGTGGCAGCAAAGCAGTAGCTAAGAACTATAGACCAATAGCTTTAACGTCCCACATCATAAAAATCTTTGAAAGAGTTCTAAGAAGCAGGATAGCAAACCACTTGGACTCCCAAAAATTGCTCAGTCCAGGGCAACATGATTTCATGATTTCGCAACTACTGGACCACTATGATATGGTATTAGATGCACTGGAAAACAAACAGAATGCAGATGTAGTATGCACGGATTTTGCAAAAGCCTTTGACAAGTGCGATCATGGTGTAATAGCACAACAAAGCCACTATTACATCTGCGAGGAAACTGATAGGATGGATAATGAGAACATTCAAGACAAGAGATGCCAAGCCAATGATGATCCTTTTTAAATCACTTGTTCTCTCTAGGCTAGAATACTGCTGTACATTAACATCCCCATTCAAGGCAGGTGAAATTGCAGATCTAGAGAATGTATAGAGAACCTTTACTGCACGTATAAGTTCCATCAAACACTTTAACAACAAGGGAACACCTGGAAGCACTTGATTTATACTCACTGGAGCGCAGGCGAGAGAGATGCTAAATTAAATTGCGCTTGTTATAATAAGGTTAGGTAAGTTTTCTAAGTTTGTTTTGGTTCAAAATTAAATTTTTTTACATCAACATAAATGAAAAAAATATGTCTTTAAACGTATAAAAGAAAATTTTAGAAATGACTTAATTTTAGATGAGTTCTTGCTAATTGACCAGTTTTACCTATTCGGCACGACATATATATATATATATATATATATATATATATATATATATATATATATATATATATAGCCGCTACTGGGTCACGCTCCCTGCTCCATGAGCTTTATCATACCTCTCCTTAAAGCTATGTATGGAACCTGCCTCCACTACATCGTTTCCCAAGCTATTCAACTTCCCGACCACTCTATGACTGAAGAAATACTTTCTAACATCCCTGTGATTCATTTGAGTCTTCAACTTCCAAATGTGTCCCCTTGTTGCTGTGTCCCATCTCTGGAATATTCTGTCTCTGTCCACCTTGTCTATTCCTCTCAGTATCTTATATGTCGTTATCATGTCATCCCTATCTCTCCTGTCCTCCAGTGTCGTCAGGTCGATTTCCCTTAACCTCTCCTCGTAGGACATACCCCTTAGCTCCGGGACTAGTCTTGTTGCAAACCTTCGCACTTTCTCTAGCTTCTTTACGTGCTTGGCTAGATGTGGGTTCCAAACTGGTGCTGCATACTCCAGTATGGGCCTAACGTACACAGTGTACAGAGTCCTGAACGATTCTTTATTAAGATGTCGGAATGCTGTTCTTTGGTTAGCTAGGCGCCCATATGCTGCAGCAGTTATTTGGTTGATGTGCGCCTCAGGAGACGTGCCTGGTGTTATACTCACCCCAAGATCTTTTTCCTTGATTGAGGTTTGCAGTCTCTGGCCCCCTAGACTGTACTCCGTCTGCGGTCTTCTTTGCCCTTCCCCAATCTTCATGACTTTGTACTTGGTGGGGTTGAACTCCAGGAGCCAATTGCTGGACCAGGCTTGCAGCCTGTCCAGATCCCTTTGTAGTTCTGCCTGGTCCTCGTCCGATTAAATTCTTCTCATCAACTTCACATCATCTGCAAACAGGGACACTTCGGAGTCTATTCCTTCTGTCATGTCGTTCACAAATACCAGAAACAGCACCGGTCCTAGGACTGACCCCTGTGGAACCCCACTCGTCACCGGCGCCCACTCTGACACCTCGCCACGTACTATGACTCGCTGCTGTCTTCCTGACAGGTATTCCCTGATCCATTGTAGTGCCTTCCCTGTTACCCCTGCCTGGTCCTCCAGCTTCTGCACTAATCTCTTGTGTGGAACTGTGTCAAACGCCTTCTTACAGTCCAAGAATATGCAATCTACCCACCCCTCTCTCTCTTGTCTTACTGCTGTCACCCTGTCGTAGAACTCCAGTAGGTTTGTGACACAGGATTTCCCGTCCCTGAAACCGTGTTGGCCGTCGTTGATAAGCTCATTCCTTTCTAGGTGCTCCACCACTCTTCTCCTGATAATCTTCTCCATGACCTTGCATACTATACATGTCAGTGACACTGGCCTGTAGTTTAGTGCTACGTTCCTGTCTCCTTTTTTAAAGATTGGAACTACATTTGCTGTCTTCCATACCTCCGGTAGTTGCCCTGTTCCGATAGACGTGTTGAAGATCGTTGTTAGAGGTACACATAGCTCCTCCGCTCCCTCTCTCAGGACCCATGGAGAGATGTTATCCGGCCCCATCGCCTTTGAGGTATCTAGCTCGCTTAGTAGCCTCTTCACTTCCTCCTTAGTTGTTTGTATTGTGTCCAGCACTTGATTGTGTACCCTACCTCTCCTCCTTTCTGGAGGCCCTTCTATCTCCTCTGTGAACACCTCTTTGAATCTCATGTTGAGTTCCTCACACACTTCGCGGTCATTTCTTGTGACCTTCCCTCCTTCCTTCCTCAGCCTGATCACCTTGTCCTTGACTGTTGTTCTCCTCCTGATGTGACTGTACAACAGCTTCGGGTCAGATTTGGCTTTCGCTGCTATGTCATTCTCATACTGTCGTTGGGCCTCCCTTCTTACCTGTGCATATTCATTTCTGGCTCTACGATTGCTCTCCTTATTTTCCTGGATTCTTTGCCTTCTATACTTCTTCCATTCCCTGGCACACTTGGTTTTGGCCTTCCTGCACCTTTGGGTGAACCACGGGCTCATCCTGGCTTTTTCGTTGTTTCTGTTACCCTTGGGTACAAACCTCTCCTCAGTTTCCTTGCATATTGTTGTCACATATTCCATCATCTCGTTTACTGACTTCCCTTCCAGTTCTCTTTCCCACTGAACCCCGTGTGTGTGTGTGTGTACTCACCTATTTGTGATTGCAGGGGTCGATTCATAGCTCCTGGCCCCGCCTCTTCACTGATTGCTACTAGGTCCTCTCCCTGATCCATGAGCTTTATCAAACCTCGTCTTAAACCTACGTATGGTTCCTGCCTCCACTACGTCACTTTCTAAGCTATTCCACTTCCTGACAACTCTATGACTGAAGAAATACTTCCTAATGTCCCTTTGACTCTTCGGAGTCTTCAACTTCCAATTGTGACCCCTTGTTTCTGTGTCCCCTCTCTGGAACATTCTGTCTTTGTCCACCTTGTCAATTCCTCGCAGTATTTTATATGTCGTTATCATGTCTCTCCTAACCCTCCTGTCCTCCAGTGTCGTCAGGTCGATTTCCCTTAACCTTCCTTCGTAGGACAATCCCCTTATCTCTGGGACTAGTCTTGTTGCAAACCTTTGCACTTTCTCTAATTTCTTGACGTGCTTGACCAGGTGTGGGTTCCAGACTAGTGCTGCATACTCCAGTATGGGCCTGACGTACACGGCGTACAGAGTTTTGAACGATTCTTTACAGATGTATCGGAACGCTACTCTTGTATGTGTGTGTGTGTGTGTGTGTGTGTGTGTGTGTACTCACCTAATTGTGGTTGCAGGGGTCGATTCATAGCTCCTGGCCCCGCCTCTTCACTGGTCGCTACTAGGTCCTCTCTCTCCCTGTTCCGTTGCGGGTGTGTGCGTGTCGGAGCAGACGAACTTAAGTTAGATGTGTCACTCTGTATGTGACATACCTGCTTATGGTAAGACACATAGACAACAGTTAGGAATCTTTATTCCGAAACGTTTCGCCTGCACAGTAGGCTTCTTCAGTCGAGTACAAAAAGTAGGCAGGAGGAGTAGAGATGTGCAGACGATGTAATCAGTCTACTGTGTAAGCGAAACGTTTGCAATGAAGATGTATAACTGTTGCCTATGTATCTTACTTACCAACTTGTCGGTATTGTTTACCATTTTGATATTCATACTTGTTTATGTTTATGAGACAGAAAAATCACCAATCGTGGCACACTGTGCTACTCTTGATCAGGTTTCTGTTTCACAGTTATGTGAGAGGACGGACGAACCTCGGCGAGTGGTGCCGTCTGGGTGTAAGCATTGAGTCAGTCTGGGTGTAAGCATTGAGTCAGTCTGGGTGTAAGCATTGAGTCAGTCTGGGTGTAAGCATTGAGTCAGTCTGGGTGTAAGCATTGAGTCAGTCTGGGTGTAAGCATTGAGTCAGTCTGGGTGTAAGCATTGAGTCAGTCTGGGTGTAAGCATTGAGTCAGTCTGGGTGTAAGCATTGAGTCAGTCTGGGTGTAAGCATTGAGTCAGTCTGGGTGTAAGCATTGAGTCAGTCTGGGTGTAAGCATTGAGTCAGTCTGGGTGTAAGCATTGAGTGAGTCTGGGTAAGCATTGAGTAGTCTGGGTAAGCATTGAGTCAGTCTGGGTGTAAGCTATTGAGTCAGTCTGGGTGTAAGCATTGAGTCAGTCTGGGTGTAGAGCATTGAGTCAGTCTGGGTGTAAGCATTGAGTCAGTCTGGGTGTAAGCATTGAGTCAGTCTGGGTGTAAGCATTGAGTCAGTCTGGGTGTAAGCATTGAGTCAGTCTGGGTGTAAGCATTGAGTCAGTCTGGGTGTAAGCATTGAGTCAGTCTGGGTGTAAGCATTGAGTCAGTCTGGGTGTAAGCATTGAGTCAGTCTGGGTGTAAGCATTGAGTCAGTCTGGGTGTAAGCATTGAGTCAGTCTGGGTGTAAGCATTGAGAGTCAGTCTGGGTGTAAGCATTGAGTCAGTCTGGGTGGCATGAGTCAGTCTGGGTGTAAGCATTGAGTCATCTGGGTGTAAGCATTGAGTCAGTCTGGGTGTAAGCATTGAGTCAGTCTGGGTGTAAGCATTGAGTCAGTCTGGTGTAAGCATTGAGTCAGTCTGGGTGTAAGCATTGAGTCAGTCTGGGTGTAAGCATTGAGTCAGTCTGGGTGTAAGCATTGAGTCAGTCTGGGTGTAAGCATTGAGTCAGTCTGGGTGTAAGCATTGAGTCAGTCTGGGTGTAAGCATTGAGTCAGTCTGGGTGTAAGCATTGAGTCAGTCTGGGTGTAAGCATTGAGTCAGTCTGGGTGTAAGCATTGAGTCAGTCTGGGTGTAAGCATTGAGTCAGTCTGGGTGTAAGCATTGAGTCAGTCTGGGTGTAAGCATTGAGTCAGTCTGGGTGTAAGCATTGAGTCAGTCTGGGGTGCATTGAGTCAGTCTGGGTGTAAGCATTGAGTCAGTCTGGGTGTAAGCATTGAGTCAGTCTGGGTGTAAGCATTGAGTCAGTCTGGGTGTAAGCATTGAGTCAGTCTGGGTGTAAGCATTGAGTCAGTCTGGGTGTAAGCATTGAGAGTCAGTCTGGGTGTAAGCATTGAGTCAGTCTGGGTGTAAGCATTGAGTCAGTCTGGGTGTAAGCATTGAGTCAGTCTGGGTGTAAGCATTGAGTCAGTCTGGGTGTAAGCATTGAGTCAGTCTGGGTGTAAGCATTGAGTCAGTCTGGGTGTAAGCATTGAGAGTCAGTCTGGGTGTAAGCATTGAGTCAGTCTGGGTGTAAGCATTGAGTCAGTCTGGGTGTAAGCATTGAGAGTCAGTCTGGGTGTAAGCATTGAGTCAGTCTGGGTGTAAGCATTGAGAGTCAGTCTGGGTGTAAGCATTGAGTCAGTCTGGGTGTAAGCATTGAGTCAGTCTGGGTGTAAGCATTGAGTCAGTCTGGGTGTAAGCATTGAGTCAGTCTGGGTGAAGTATAAGAGTGCATTTTGGAGGGGAAGTAAATGTACGTATTTCATATTTTTATATATATTTTTGTTATAGTTGATGTTAGACTGGTCGTGAGGTTCATCAGTACAACTCTGCACTACCACAGTACTGTCTTGCTTGCTCTTGCTTGCTCTTGCTTGCTCTTGCTTGCTCTTGCTTGCTCTTGCTTGCTCTTGCTTGCTCTTGCTTGCTCTTGCTTGCTCTAGCTCACTTAGTGATGCAAGTTGGTTATCAGTAAGGGATAAATTTGTAATGTTCTAAAATATTTTATAAGGGGAAAGTAAGGTGATAGTTTCACTTTAATAATAAAAAATAATTATTTTACTCTAGTTATCTAACAGTTAGCTACCACACATTATTGAAATATAAGGATCTGGCCGCATTCCCACATTTGTTTTTTTACTTCTGCGAGGTGAAGAGCGCTCTCCAGTTGAGGGTAGACGACTACTTGTGAGCATCACTCAGCAAGACGGCCAGGCTCACGGTGGTCCTCTTCAAGACGTCTATGGCTAAGTCAAAGCAAAGACGCCTGGCATACAAACATTGGTTGTTGATCCATGCGTGCTATGGGAGGTGCACGGCAGGGTCACATAGCGAGGCCTTTATTCACTCATATATACTTATACACACACACACACACCCACGGACACATACCACGCTCAGGGAGCTGCACGGCAGGGTCAATTCCGGAGCCTTACACCACAAACAACACACACACACACACCCACTGGCACACCCAAAAGACTACGGAGCTATGACTCGACCCCTGCAACCACAACTAGGTGAGTACACGTTAAGTGGTATGTCCTACGAGGAGAGGTTAAGGGAAATCGACCTGACGACACTGGAGGACAGGAGAGATAGGGGGGATATGATAACGACATATAAAATACTGAGAGGAATTGACAAGGTGGACAGAGACAGAATGTTCCAAAGATTGGACACAGCAACAAGGGGACACAGTTGGAAGTTGAAGACTCAGATGAATCACAGGGATGTTAGGAAGAATTTCTTCAGTCACAGAGTGGTCGGGAAGTGGAATAGTTTGGGAAGCGATGTAGTGGAGGCAGGATCCATTCATAGCTTTAAGAAGAGGTATGATAAAGCTCATGGTGCAGGGAGTGACCCAGTAGCGGCCAGTGAAGAGGCGGGCCCAGGAGCTATGAATGGACCCCTGCAACCACAACTAGGTGAGTACACTCACATACACACACACCCACGGACACACACGCACACACACAAAGCGGGGCCAGGAGCTGTGAATCGACCCCTGCAACCACAACTAGGTGAGTACACACACACACACACACACACACACACACACACACAAGGCTTTTGACACAGTTCCACACAAGAGATTAGTGCAAAAGCTGGAGGACCAGGGAATACCTGACAGGAAGACATCAGCGAGTCATGGTACGTTACAAGGTGTCAGAGTGGGCGCCTGTGACGAATTGGGTTTCACAGGGGTCAGTCCTAGGACCGATGCTGTTTCTGGTATATGTGAATGACATGATGGAAGGGATAGATTCAGAAATATCTCTGTTTCCAGACGATGTGAAGTTAATGACGAGAATTCAGTCGGAGGAGGATGAGACAGGACTACAGAGGGATCCGGACAGGCTGCAAGCCTGGTCCTGCAACTGGCTCCCAGAGTTTAACCCCACCAAACGCAAAGTCATGAAGATCGGGGAAGGGCAAAGAAGACCGAAGACAGAGGACAATCTAGGGGGCGAAAGACTGCAAACCTCACTCATGGTAAAGGAACTTGGGGTGAGTATAATACCGAGCACATCTGAGGAAAACATCAACCAAATAACTGTTGCAGCATATGGGCGACTAGCAAAACTAAGAATAGCCTTCCGACACCTCAGTAAAGAATCGTTCAAGACTCTGTACACCGTATACTTCAGGCAGATACTGGAGTATGAAGCACTAGTTTGGAACCCACACCTGGTCAAGCACTTCAAGAAATTAGAGAAAGTGGAAAGGTTTGCAACGAGACTAGTCCCAGAGCTAAGAGGCATGTCCTGCGAGGACGGTTTAAGGGAAATAGACCTGACGACACTGGAGGACAGGAGAGAGAGAGAGAGAGAGAGAGAAAGAGAGAGAGAGAGAGGGACATGATAACGACATAAATAAGAACATAAGAAAGAAGAAAGAAGGAACACTGCAGCAGGCCTACTAGCCCATGCGAGGCATGTCCAAGTCTCCCACCGGCTTAAGCCAATGGCCCAACCTAGTCAGGTCAGGTCACATTAACTTAAGGAAGGAGCACGGCATCAAACCTATTAGCACAAGCTAGTCAGGTCCAACTCACACCCACCCACGTATTTATCTAACCTATTTTTAAAACTACAAAACGTATTAGCTTCTATGACGGTACTCGGGAGTTTGTTCCATTCATCCACAACTCTATTACCAAAACAGTGCTTTCCTATATCCTTCCTAAATCTGAATTTTTCCAGCTTAAAACCATTGCTGCGAGTCCTGTCTTGGCTAGGTATTTTTAACACGCTATTTATATCCCCTTTATTTATTCCTGTTTTCCATTTATACACCTCAGTCATATCTCCCCTAATTCTACGCCTTTCTAGAGAGTGCAGATTCAGGGCCCTCAGTTTATCCAGTGCATTTATATCCATTTTGTAATACGGTTACCAAAACTGTGCAGCATAATCTAAATGAGGCCTAACCAAGGATATATAGAGTTGAAGAACAACCTGAGGACTCCTATTATTTATGCTTCTTGATATGAAGCCAAGGATTCTGTTCCCTTTATTGTGAACACTTATGCACTGTTGTCTTGGTTTTAAATTACTGCTAATCAGAACTCCAAAATCCTTTTCGCAATCAGTAATATTAAGATCTACATTATTTAGTTTATATGTGGCATGGTTATCTTCCTGTCCAATGTTTAGAACTTTGCATTTGTCTATATTAAACTGCATCTGCCACTTCTCCGACAACTGCATCAGTCTATTCAAATCATCCTGGAGTGCTCTAATGTCCTCGTCAGAATGATTTCGTCGGCCTATTTTGGTGTCATCGGCAAACTTGCTTATGTCGCTATTTATACCCTCATCTGAGGGTATTGTCGAGATGGACAAAGACAAAATGTTCCAGAGATGGGACCCAGCAACAAGGGGCCACAATTTGAAGTTGAAGACTCATATGAGTAACAGGGATGTTAGGAAGTATTTTTTCAGTCACAGAGTAGTCAGGAAGTGGAATAGTCTGGAGACAGATGTAGTGGAGGCAGGATCCATACATAGCATTAAGAAGAGGTATGATAAGGCTCTTGGAGCAGAGAGAGAGTGGACCTAGTAGCGACCAGTGAAGAGGTGGGGCCAGGAGCTATGAATCAACCCCTGCAACCACAATTAAGTGAGTACACACACACATGCAGTTGATGGCGCTGGATACTTCAAAAAACAATGAGGCGTGACACGATGTCATCATGGATTCTGCTTGAGAGAGAAGCACTGTGTGAACCTCCAGCTATATAGTTACCACAGATCTGGAAGGCAACGAATAATATCACCTATATTTATAAAAAGAGACAGAATTGAAGAGTAGATCTAGAAAATGATAACACTAAGATGCATATTATGTAAGGTAATGACGAAGACAATCAGAATGAGAGTGGTAGAGCACTTAGGAAAAAGTGGTTTCGTAAACAATATCCAGCGCGGGTTCAAAGGTGGCGAATCTTGTCTTACACACCTGTTGGAATTATAAAGAAAAAAGTAACATAAGCGAGACAGGGAAGAGAGAGAGAGAGAGAGAGAGAGAGAGAGAGAGAGAGAGGGAGAGGGGGATGGGGGGATGTACTTTCGTCGACTGCAAGAAGGCATTTGAGACTGTGACCTACAAGAGACTAAGACTAAAACTTTAGGTGCTGGTATGAATAACAGGAAACTCACCCTGGTGGATCAAAGAGGGAAAGCAAGCTAAAACGTCATTATCAAGGAAGAGATGCCGGATTGAGGAAGAATAACAAGTGGGATTCCGCAAGGATTGATATTAGAACCAGTACTGTTTCGGGTTTATGTGTGACATACCAGATGAGACTGAATCAGATGTAGTCATGTTTACTGATGATGAAAATATGAGCAGAATAAAAGCAGATGATGATAGGAAAAAGATGCAGATGGATTTGAACAAATTGCAAGATTGGTCAGATAAGTGGTTGCTTGACTTCAACCCCAGCAAATGCAAGGTTATAAATCTACAAACATAGTTTCTACGTCCACAGCAGGACTCGAACCTGCTAACTCTGTATCAGAGTCCACAGTACTTTACCATGGAACCAGACCCCAGATAAGTATGGGCGCCTAGCCGAAGCTAGACGATGGACTCTGATACAGAGTTACCAGGTTCGAGTCCTGCTATGGACGTAGAGACAATGTAAATAATTTCGCCTGTTTGCGAATTGTTAAGCAAGATTATAAATACATATAAAGATTGGGGAAATGGCCAGAAGACTGGACACAGAGTATAGACTCGGAGCACAGAAACTGCAGACCCCACTCAAAAAGAAAGACTCAAGGGTGAGCATAGTGTCTGCCATATTGCCAGAGGTTCACATCAGCTGAATATCGTTCAACCAATGTTCGCCTGACAAATTAAAGAGTAGCCTTCAGGAATCTATTACTACTGTACTACTACTACTACTATTACTACTACTATTATTACTACTATTACCACTACTACTACTACTGCAACTACTGCTACTATTACTACTACTGCAACTACTACTATTATTGCTGCTACTACTACTACTACCACCACCACTTCAGCTTCCCTCAACCCGACCTGTCTTCTTGTCTTCTCATGTTTCTCGCTCAGTTGTGACTTGTTAATGGTCCGGAACGACCCGAACGTTATCTAGGTGAAGGTTATTTATGACTTGAAAATCAGGCTTATTTAACACAAAATCTTGTACTGTCATTTAACTCCCTCCCCTTCCAGTGTTATTATTGAAGATAATCGAACGTACTTCAATAATATACCAAACTTTAACATTTTTACAAGGTCAGTGGATAATTAATGCACTGAGTGATTATAGTTGTTATTGGTAGTTTATTCATGGCTATGGTGGCGGCGTGTAAAGAGGATGTGTCAGAAGTGAAGGTGGTGTAGTGGAGCGTCTCACAGCAGCAGTGACCACTCGCTTACCTGTACCAGTGTCATCCTCAGTCTGTTGTTGAGGGTTTTCCTGTGGGACGCTCTCCGACAAAGTGGCTTTGCGCTCCTCAAAGAACCAGCAACGAATGGTTCATGTATTCAGTTGAAGCAAAGACAAAAAGACTCGGGAAATGCGTATGAACGGCTGTCAGTACATAGCTAGGTTACAGAAAAGTGCACCAACACTTACGTACCTTGCACTAAAGTGCCACCTTGTAAACTAGGTATACCTAAACATTCCTTACAACAGAAGTACAATCTCTTTTACATCAAATAAAATATACACCGAAACTTTATTTAGAAGAGAGGTACACCTTGAATTGGTTCCACAAAATGAGCATCCATCATTAGTGAGGGGAGCGTCATGTAGGACTATAAGACAGCGACCTGTAACTCAAGCTGAGCTCTGTGCCGTCAGTGTGTGTCGCCACCTTGCTCTTACCGCGCCCACGTCAACTCTGGGGCGTCTGGTAGCTCTGGTAACCTGACCTTCATTCTCCTCTAGCCCTTCTTGACCTGAGCTTCAGCCTCCACCCAAACCCCCGCCTTCGCACTAGCTTTCCTGACCTTGTTTGTGAGTTGTGTGGGGTTGAGGGTTGGGTGAGAGGGAAAGGTTGGGACGAACGTGGAGGAGGAGGAGGAGGGAGAGGGCATCTGGCAAGTGTTACGCGACAGGGAAACCGTAACACTATGAAAGGAGAGCATATTATGGACGGAGGGGACTAGGAAGACAAGGTAAAGTATCCGGGAGGAGAACAGAAAGACAAGAGTAGTAGGAATACTAACCAGCAGAGTGACACGTCCCATCACTTACACGGGCACGCACCAGCACCCACCCTGACACGTAAACACACTCACCAGCATTCACACTGACACACACCATGGCCGTGCCGCCACGCACACTTACTCTGGAATGAGCCTTGTATACAAGTGACAATGAGGGAAACAACAGTTAGGGAACAAATGCTTATGTAACTCCCCAGCTCTGATAAGAGACCAACCACCACGTGAAGAAGAGAAATTATATTTACAAAGAATTTTCTATCCTTACTGAACTTTCGAGTTTGTGGAATGTACTCTATATATACCTGGAGAAATGATACTTTATGAAATAATCTCTACGTAGGTAAAACTAAAGTTTAATGAATGTGTAGGCGTATAATCTCTGCCTATCTGGAGGGTATTCCGGGGATTAACGCCTCTGCGACCCGGTCCATGACCAGGCCTCCCGGTGTATCAGGGTCTGATCAACCAGGCTGTTACTGCTGGCTGCACGTAGTCCAACGTACGAACCACAGCCCGGCTGATCCGGCATTGACTTTAGGTATCTGTCCAGCTCCCTCTTGAAGACAACCAGGGGTCTATTGGTAATTCCCTTTATGTCTGGTGGGAGGCTGTTGAACAGTCTTGAGCCCCGGACACTTATTGTGTTTTCTCTTAGTGTACTAATGGCGCCCCATCATCGATAAATAATAACTAGTCTCAGCATATACTGTATCTCGGAATGTCTGGCTCTTGCCACCGTCATGCTGTCGTGAGATTCGTCTGTAAGTACCTGCATTTGTGGTTACAGTGGTGGCTCATGCTAACCTTCGTAGTGTGTATAGAAATACAAACAAGTTATTGAATCTTATTAGGTTTGCATGGTACAGTGGATAGAGAATTTGACCTCACTACTTTCAACTTGAGAGGATACAGGGTGTCCCGTAAATCTGAAACTAAATAGGAAAAAAAAAAAGATAACTTAATTAGTATGAGGGGTTGAGAAGACACCAACATCAGCAGCAACCAACCCACATGAGACCATCTTTTAAGTGAATCCCAGTTTTTCTTCATTAAGGAAGCGATGCTGTTTACAGTACACGTATAACAAGGGTTGCCTCGTTCAGTGGAAAAGTTGAAGAGTAATTGAAGAGTTGACTTCAGATGGTATATTGTAAATCCAAAACCTGAATTGTTTTAATTGTCCCACTAACACAGGTTAGTGGGACAATAAAAACACACGAATTATAGATGCAATAAAATAAAATAAAATACGAGGTTTTCTACAGGAAACTAAAAAAAATAAATATGCTTATTATAATTTTGGGATTGACTGAAGATTAGCCCTTCCCCAAGGTAAAGCAGTTAATTAGTTACATAACCTTATCAACAGTAGATCATTTAGAGTGTATTACTTGTAGAACTCATTGAAAGAAAATGGTAATGACCAAAATTTCACATTTGCATAGTGATTTATCACTTGTACTCACTCTCTGCTTCGAGTGGCTTTATTTGCCCTGCTACGAGTGGCTATATTTCCCCTGCTATGAGTGGCTTTATTTGCCCTGCTATGAGTGGCTATATTTCCCCTGCTAGGAGTGGCTTTATTTGCCCTGCTACGAGTGGCTATATTTCCCCTGCTAGGAGTGGCTTTATTTCCCCTGCTACGAGTGGCTATATTTCCCCTGCTAGGAGTGGCTTTATTTCCCCTGCTACGAGTGGCTATATTTCCCCTGCTATGAGTGGCTTTATTTGCCCTGCTACGAGTGGCTATATTTCCCCTGCTATGAGTGGCTTTATTTGCCCTGCTACGAGTGGCTATATTTCCCCTGCTAGGAGTGGCTTTATTTGCCCTGCTACGAGTGGCTATATTTCCCCTGCTATGAGTGGCTTTATTTCCCCTGCTAAGAGTGGCTATATTTCCCCTGCTGTGAGTGGCTTAATTTCCAATACTACGAGAGGCTTTACTTACCCTGCTACGAGTGGCTTTATTTCCGTTATAGACTTTATTAAACGTTTCTCGAGAGCTTAAAAGATTGGCAATTGTTTTTATTACTTTAGAAGCATTAATAGTGAAAAATTATTATTATTATTGTTGTTGTTGATTTATATCATTATTATTGTTATTATTATTATTACTGAAATTTACAAAGAAGCGCTAAACACGCAAGGGTAACAAAACGCCTGGGAAACGAGAGGCAATCAAGTTACATCAATGGATATTAGCTCTAATTTCTTGGATCAAAAGCCCAACAAATTTTCATCTCTCATATTAATAATTACAGATAGCCTCTAATTATATAAAAATAATTGTTGCATCAACATTATTATTATTATGATTAATATAATGATTATTGATGATCAAACATTGTAATTATTATGGGAATTATATTACTGTTGTTAATGATGTGCCATGGGTGGGATAGATAGCCCTCACAGTGAGGGTGGGATAGATAGCCCTCACAGGGAGGGTGGTATAGATAGCCCTCACAGGGAGGGTGGTATAGATAGCCCTCAAAGGGGGGTATAGATAGCCCTCCCAGGGTGGGTGGTATAGATAGCCCTCACAGGGAGGGTGGGATAGATAGCCCACACAGGGAGGGTGGGATAGATAGCCCTCACACAGAGAGAGATGGACAGTACCCACACCAGAGTGAGGGCTAAAGTCATGTGTTGGGTCGGTACGACCTGTTTTCTGTTTTCGTCCAATTTTCTAAAACATTGGTGAGTTGATGATGGTCCAGCAAGGACCGAAACGTCGTCAGTATCTACAATATAAGAAACTTGTATTTCAAATTAAATGGTATTGCGCCTCCTGAATGGAGCCCAATGTATATAATGTACATTCAATATATGAAATCTTTCATATAATTTTATATTGATGATTTTTTTTCAATATTAGCTAAATTTAAAATATCTTGCTTTATATTATTATTTGACTTAGCTATAATATTAAGTAGGATGTAACCTTTACACTTTCTGTGCTCCCTGTTCGAGAGTGTTGAGTGACTGTCCGTATTGGCAAACTGCTTGTTAACTACCACTCGCTTGTTTGTGTCAGCCTGTACCTCGCACCGTCCTGGAGTAGTTGGGTGTGTCAAGTGATCAGTCACGTGATCGCACCTGAGATTGCCTTTATCTCTCTCTTCTCTGCTGGACCAACACCTCTCCCCAGAGATCTCTCTTATCTCTGTTTGTTCGTTATTTAGACCCTGTTTTGGTAGAGTTCGGTGGTGAGACGAAACATACTTCTCGTAACTCTGTGTAACTCTGTGTAACTCTGTGTAACTCTGCTCACAGAGCATAGTTTAGACTTAGTGATTTTTGACGTTGTACTGAGGTTGAGTGTCGTAATGACACTAAGTTAACCCAGGTCCCAAGCTAACGCTTCTGACCTCTGAATGATAAGGAAAGTTAACTGGATTTCCATTTTTGTTCTCACAAAACCAACACATAAGCATAAATCTTTGTATTCCATAATGCTTACTTGTAATTGATTTTCAGAAGTAGTATGTTATAATGACCAAGAATATCTATATATTTATTTAAAAATAATAAAAAGTTTACACACACACACACACACACACACACACACATATATATATATATATATATATATATATATATATATATATATATATATATATATATATATATATATATGCAAAGCTATATATGGTACCTGCCTCCACTACATCACTTTCCAGACTCTTCCACTTCCTGACAACTCTATGGCTAAAAAAATACTTCCTAACATCCCTGTGACGACTTCCAATTGTGACCCCTTGTTGGTGTGTCCCATCTTTAGAACATCCTGTCTCTGTCCACCTTGTCGATTCCTCTCAGTATTTTATGTGTGTGTGTGTGTCTACCTGGAGGGCATTCCGGGGATCGACGTCCCCGCGGCCTGGTCTATGACCAGGCCTGCCGGTGGATCAGGGCCTGATCAACGAGGCTGTTACTGCTGGCTGCACGTAGTCCAACGTACGAACCACAGCCCGGCTGATCTGGCACTGACTTTAGGTATCTGTCCAGCTCCCTCTTGAAGACAACCATAGGCCTACTGGTAATGCCCCTTATGGCTGGTGGGAGGCTGTTGAACAGTCTTGGGCCCCGGACACTTATTGTGTTTTCTCTTAGTGTACCAGTGGCGCCCCTACTTTTCACTGGGGGTACGTTGCACCGTCTGCCAAGTCTTTTGCTTTCGTATGGAGTGATTTCTGTGTGCATATTAGGGATCAGTCCCTCCAGAATCTTCCAGGTGTAGATTATGATATATCTCTCTCGCCTGCGCTCCAGTGTGAGCGCAAAATAACCATAGAGAAAAAATAGCGAAATTCCAATCGCTTTTGTGATTTCTCACATTATCAAAGGAATAGTAAGAATAATACAGGAGGACAGAAGACTTATAAGACTGAGATATCACCTCACATATGACCTCACACATGATCCAACACGCTGAGCGCGGGACTGTAGTCAAGATTTGGTCAGGTTCAGATCTAAAGTTAAATTTATAAGTGAAATGTCAGGCATAGTTTAAATTCGTCACAAATTTTATTAATAATAAATGAATCTAATTTTTATAACCCTGAGCTAATATTCATATTGAAAACAAAACTATTTTTTATGCAACAATTCGATTATATTTTTCTCAAGCATAGACCTGTTTCATACAGTTTTCTCGACCTTTTGAAAATCAATTGGGTGGTTATAATATCTCACATGAATAAACACAACATTAAACTCTTGTCCAGTTCTAATGTTATATTTATATTGTAATCTTAGTTCAAGAATTTTTTTTCAGTCTGACCGTAATAAACTTTATTGCATATTTTTTACAGGGAATCTTATAGGCACAACCATCAGCATTTTGGGAGGAATTCCTAATCAAATGTTTTCTTACTGTATCAAGATTTTTAAATATAACTTTCATTTTTAAAATTCCTAATTAGAAAATGTATATCATGAAGATTTTCATGGAAAGGTAGAATGTTTATTTTTATTTTTTTTTTGTTTTCAAATTTAAAATGTACTTCTAGAAGTTTCAATATATTTGTCAGTTAATTTTTATTTGGTATTTTGAATTATTCGCTATTTCATAAATCTTCAAAATTTTCTCATCTATGAACCCTGGACTGCAAATGCGCAGAGTTCTCAAAAACGTGGATGAGGATACAAAAAAAAAAATAACTCTTGTCATGATGAGAAGAATAATAGTGCACATAAGAGCAGTTTAGTTTTTGTAGAAGTCTTTTATTGGGAGAACATTCTGCCCTTTGTAGAACTTTTTCATGTCATTTACTTTCTGTAGAGCTTTGTCATGTCATGTTACTCTCTGTGTAGAACTTTATTACGTCAGGTTTCGCTCTATATACAACGAAAAGTTGAACAAATGAAGAGCTGTTGTGGAAGGAGTTTCCTTCACTATTGTTGGGTAATATGCAATTAAGACACGATGTGAAGACGCTGTATTGACCCTGGTGTTGTGTCTGCAGGTATGCGAGGCATGGGGCATCAGCAGCAGCAG
Organism: Cherax destructor; assembly: GCA_009830355.1. Lineage (NCBI taxonomy): Eukaryota > Metazoa > Arthropoda > Malacostraca > Decapoda > Parastacidae > Cherax > Cherax destructor. The sequence continues at coordinate 5,769 of WNWK01009684.1, read as the reverse complement.
CAACATCAGCAGCAACAGCATCAGCAGCATCAGCAGCCACAACAGCACCAACAGCAACAACAGCTACACCAACAGCAGCAACAACAGATGACGTCAGCGGTGGTGGCACCCAGCTACGACAAGCGACTGTGGACTCCGCCCACCACCATGGGGGGAGGCGGGTCTATCACGCCCACGCAGGGTGCCATCAATGGCAGTCTCTGCCCCTCGCCCACTCACCTCCTCCCTCACCACCAAGCCACGCCCACGCCCACCCCGGCTCCACCCAACTATTACGACTCGATCAAATACTCAATGTAACGCACTTCGACCATTATAATTATTATTATTATTGTTGTTGTTGTGAAAGAAGCCTTGAGCAGCGTCAAGGCTTCCTTCTTGAAATGTTTCCACCAAGAAATTTGAGACTAATTCCCTTATAATCTGTTTTTCTCTTTTTACCTTTTTTGTTATTGTTTATAAGTTTGTTGAGGTGTAATGAGTCTGTGTACATAAACCTAACTGCTTATTAACGTAAATTAATGTGTGTTTCAGGTAGGCCAGACTGAGCTATATCTTCGTATATGTTATGATATTTCATAGGAAAATTAATATTTCTTGCCGGTAATATTGTTCAATATTGATCAGATCAGAGAAGTCTCAGATGAATTTGTTTACCTCTAATTTTTATATTTTATATTTTGTAAAAACCCATGTAGAGTTTTAACACACAAAATGTTTACGTCCTGTAAATCTCCTTTTTTTTTATACAGTAATTGTAAGGCGTCGTGTGGACTTGCAGTAGCTATGAATATCAGTATTATATATTGTTATGTCTCCACTCTGCCACTCTCTGTAACCTCAGAGATTCAGTGCTACACCACGGAGGTCTTCCCTCAAAACACTCGCTGTTATAGAAGAATCTAGACAGTTTCTGCTTTCTTCATTCTTTCTAAACAATAACACATCTTAGGACACTATTGTGTAGAGATCTTTTATTATTTTTTTAATACGGGATGTGAGGCTAATTTGGAGTAGGCCAGCGGAGCTGAGAGGGGCGTCACCCGACTAATAATTCTCAGCCATGGAATATTTACACTATTCTGTCTCCAAGAAATTTTAACATCATTCCTTCTCCTATTATGTTCCTGGAAATTTTCTCCTTCCTTATTTCTCCTTCTCTCACACTTCCGCCTTTCCGTTTTACCCTCTATTTCCACCTTCAAGTTTAATCATTTAATTAGGAGACGCTGACCTTACTGCTGACGAGCAAAACACTAACCTCACTGTTCCTTCACGAGAGATCACGTTGGTGCAATAATAAAATAATATTAATGTTATTTTAACTATTGTGTTTGTTGTTTTCAAACAGAAGATAAACTGGTTCATATCCAGGACATAAGACGACATCTTATTGATACTGGTAAATGGTGGTAGTACCAGAGGTGATAGTTGTAGTATTGGTGGTGGACGACGTCAAGAGTGCAATGGTGGTGGTGATGACTGTGGTGATTGTAGGGACGATGGTGGTGACAGTGGTGATTGTGGTGATGATAGTAGTGTCAGTGGTGATTATGATGATGGTGGTGTTGGTAGGTGGTGCCGCAGTAGAAGGACGTCAATGAATCTGAAACTTAATGTAAATATTCCCTTTTAACATCAGGCTGCTATGTGAGAGGACATTGACAAGTGTAACTCACCAGACCAGACATGTTGTACCGTGAGACCAGATATTCCACAGCGAGACTAAATCAAGAGACCAGATGAGCTATGACGCGACGAAACGCGGAATGACAACAACCGTAAGTGAGATGAGCGATACCGGTACGGTCACTGGCACTCTCCTGGCTCCTGGTGTTGTCTTCCTCCCTCAATTCTAACTTTGATACTTTGAAATTGTAATTAATAAAAATTGTCTTAGAAACTCTGGAGTATTTCCCAAGATTCTTTGAATATACCTTTAGATTCTTAGAATATTTCTAGCTACTATGGAATATTCCTAGTTTTTTTTTTACGTACTGGAATATTCTGAATACTTTTAGAAACTTGGAATATTTGTAAAAGTTAATAAAACAATTCAACAACTTCCGTATTATGTCCAAAGTTCCAGGAATATTTATGGGCATTCCTGGAATATGTATCGATATTCCTGGAATATTTATTGATATCCCTAGAATATTTATTAATATTCCTGGAATATTTATTATTATTCCTGGAAGAATCGTCAACATTCCTGGAATATTTATTAATATTCTTGGAATATTTATTAATAATGTCCCTGAAATATTCGTCGATATTTCTGAAATATTTATTGATATTGCAATATTTATTTATATTCCAGAAATATTTATTAATATTCCAAGAATATATTGATATTCCGGTAATATTTAATGAGATTCCAGGAATATTCATTAATATTCCTGAAATATTCGTCAATATTTCTGAAATCTTCATTGATATTCCTGGATTTTTTTTTAAATATTCCAGGAATATATTTTTGATATCCTGGAATATTTATCGATTATTCTGAAATATTTATGGATATTCTTCTAAAAAAATTTTTACATAAATTTTGAATATAATTCTAAGGGAATTATCTTAATAAATTATTGAAATATTTGTGGTCTGAACAAATTATAAAAAAAAAAAAATTATATCTCTCGAGAATGTTAAAAAAATAAACTTAAAACAGAGTTTGATTATTATTATCATTGCCTCCATGGGGAAGCGGTAGACCCGCAGGGGGAGGGGGGTCACACAGCGCCTGCGGGAAGTTTTTTTTTTTTTTTTTTTTTTATTTTATTTAGAAAAACAGGAATACATTTTAGTTGTCAGTAAATGACTATCAACTGGTACAGTATGTATATAAATAAAGGACAACATATCAATATGCTTCCAAAAACTTAAAGACTAAACACAAATTAAACAAAACAAGTTATAATACAAACACATAAGGCCACTTAAATAGTCTCCTTGTAATAAAAGAACTATCTTTATACATTAACATGAATGAATTGCTATTATATGAAAATTACAAAAACTTGTACAGTGGCAAATCAAATTGAAAAAAACATGTCCTCAGACTCTTCCATTATTCCACAGAAACATATCTACTATAATTAAACAAAATGAAATGGAGCATACCATACACACACATAACCCCAACTGAACATACAGACACATTAATAATATACACTTATCATTACAAAACCAGCTCAACCTCTCAACTCCCCTAATAAAAAAAAACATAATTTAGTAAAATCTACCAATGAAAACTGAAAACTTTTCTTGAGATCATAGAATCTCATACAAAAGACCCCCCCTCTATCCCCCCATTTTATCCTAACGATACCCCCTACATACATTTTTCTCATCTGTAAAGACAAAAAAAAAACCTCAAAATTTGAGCTACTGATCACACTAAAATCATGTAACCCTTAAATAAAACATGACAACCAAAAAGCAGTCCAGTAAAACTCATGTATGCATATATAAAAAAGTCCTATGTGTACACATGAAAAAGAACCTAATAACCAACAGCAAAAGTTAACAGTTTTGTAGCCAAAACTTACATACAAATCAAAATAATACAAAAATCCATCATCAAGCCCACACACCAGGCAGTGAATTTCTCCATTTAATTTAAAAATTAACATTACACCACACCTTATAACTTTTATAATTAGTTAGCTAGGTAAAATACCTTACCATCATATACTACTCATTTCTCCTCTACTGAAGAAACCAACTATGTATTCAACACAATACTGTATTCTACTTTTGTCCCATAAATACAAAAGTATTATACCACATGTTGCAACACACCACAACAACACAGAAAACCCCAATGACTTGTATTTATCTACATTAAGCCTCACCCTGTTATGAAACAAAAAAAAAAAAACCTTATTCTCTCATAAACATCTAAAAAACAGTTACTGTTACCTCCATACACATCAAAACCTTTACACCCATGAAGTATGTCCTCTATACTTCAAAAAGTCATACAAACTCACAGATAATATGATACCCAAGGAAAGCAACCTCTAACTTCCTCCCTTTTTTTTTCCTACTTCATTATATCATTTTCTACTTCATAACCCCCCTCTTATACATACCTCCATTCACAACCCCATAAGTCAAAATTTTGTCAAAACCGTAACCTCATGGTTACCTTGTCACACCGTCCCCCCCATCTACACAAACATACCACTTTAACTTACCTCTCATACTCCTCACAAAAATAGAACAGCCACTTTTCAACTATTAACTTGTATCATTCCCAACAACTGTCCTACAGTGAAATCCCTATAAACCACAGGAAAAAACCTACCCCATGACTCCCCATACAAAATTCTATTTCTACATTTTGTCCTGTACATGGACGCTGCTATGGCCTTTAACCGCACACTCCCAGTTTGCTGCCTCATCACCCACGAAACATACACAAAATCAACAGCCATATACATAAGTGCTCTACGCACATCCTGCCCCACTCCACCTATATCTAAGCTCAAAAATCTCAACGCATGAATCCCCCCTCCCCCTCCAAGTCTTATTAAACGCCCCAACCATTGTCTGACAACATCCAATTGCTCACAAAAATATACCTCATGATAAATAGAATCGACCTCGCCACATTTACCACACCTTGCATCTCCAACCAAACCCATCCTATACAGCACCTCCCGTGAGGCCAGTACCCCATGTAAAAACCGAAACATAACTTCTCTCGCCCTCACACTGACCCTCATACCCCTCAACCCACTCCATATACTTTTCCAATCATATATCGGAAAAACAGCCAGCCCTTCCATTACCTCCTCTCCTCTCCCCACCCTTCCTAACACACGAGCCTTTACACGTCCCGGATTCCTTACACTCATAAGACCACGCAACATATCAGCACACCTAACCAAATCCTTTCCCCTCCACCACTTCCTGAAATCCCTCATGACCTCTCCCACCCTCCGTCCTTTGCCACCCCCCTTAGTCATATAACAAAATTGTATATATAAGCACCTAGACCGTTCCTCCAAATCTATTAACCCCAAACCCCCTAAGCCCACCCTCTTCATGACAACCTCCCTACACAACCAATGCTTCCCATATCCCCATATATATCTCAACACCTTTCCAACCAATTCCACCATATCTCCCTTTAATATAGGAAATAACCTTGCCACGTGCCAAACTTTACTATAAACTAAAGTATTAACCACTATCACCCTCTGTAACAACGTAACATCCCCCGGTCTCCATCCCAACATTCTCTTTAATGCCTTACCTAAAACTAAATCGACATTAACTTTTCTAGTTTCCCCATAATCAGCCATTACCACTATACCACAAACTTTCAATCTATCTACTATTGACCATTCATACCTTAACCCCAAGCCACTCCCCACCCATGTACCTACTTCCATTAGATTGGACTTAGCAATGTTAATCCTCATACCAGATGCTTTCCCAAACAAACTGATAATCAATCCTATAGCACGTAAACCCTCTTCAGAATTCACTAACACCGTGGTGTCGTCCACATATCCAACAATTCCTGTATCCCATTCAACTTCCCTCCCCGCCCCTACTCCTACCTTAACTAGTCTATACAAAGGATCCTGCATACACGCGAATAGGATTTGAGACAAGGGACATCCCTGCCTCAAACCTCTCCCCATCCTCACTTCCTCACCTACCAACCCATTAACTTGCACCCTCACTTTTGCATCTTTATACAGGGCTTCCGCCCATCCCACTATTTCCTCCCCAAACCCCTGATTCCTCATG